>NIPM01000008.1:1592965-1661521 GCA_002738285.1 Holacanthella duospinosa | reverse complement strand
TGTTATCCCCCCCCCCCCTCCAAAAAAAAAGGAATTGTTTATTTGCCAACAATGATGCCAAGAGCCAAGCCATACATAAATACATCTAAATTTATAACAATAGAATGTGTAAACGTTAATAGATAAATTGAGTCAAGGTTTAATCTGCAAAAGACTGATTATTAATTTAATTAAAACGGAAGTTGATACACGCATAATCAATAATTAATTCAATTCATTGTCAAAATTTACAAAAAAAAAAAAAATTTCCCTAAATAGATAATTTTGATTAATTTTTATAATTTTTATTACTTTTTGATTAAGATAATGAAACTGACCTGCCAATCAACATTTCGATAGTACCATCCTGATTTNAAAAAAAAAGGAATTGTTTATTTGCCAACAATGATGCCAAGAGCCAAGCCATACATAAATACATCTAAATTTATAACAATAGAATGTGTAAACGTTAATAGATAAATTGAGTCAAGGTTTAATCTGCAAAAGACTAATTATTAATTTAATTAAAACGGAAGTTGATACACGCATAATCAATAATTAATTCAATTCATTGTCAAAATTTACAAAAAAAAAAAAATTTCCCTAAATAGATAATTTTGATTAATTTTTATAATTTTTATTACTTTTTGATTAAGATAATGAAACTGACCTGCCAATCAACATTTCGATAGTACCATCCTGATTTAACTAAGAGATTCCGATTTAAAGTATCAATTGTTGAGCGATCCATTGTTGCTGAACGCTCAATTATTCCAGTAGTCTTCTTCTCACTTACGTTGATACTGATATTGAGACAATGTGTTTTGAGAAAGTAATCAAGATCAAAGGGTGCCGGTAAGTTTAAACTAATTGTTAAGTTACTACTCCCTTCATTTTCATTGTTGCTAATTGTTGCTGTTGTAAATCGATTATTTAAGACTTGACTGTTACTATTACTATTACTATTAATACTACTGTTTCGTCGTGGTTCAGTCATCAGTGTTGTTGGTTGTGTTTGTGATTTTTGACGAAGTGGTGTTGGTGGTGGTTGTACCAATGAACCAGATGATCCATTGGATGATACTAACCAACTTGTATTGGCATAACCATGAGTTTTATCAATTATCACATCACCACCGGAACTAAATCGAATTGTTCTTGATCGTTTAACTTGACTCTCATATTCTGGACAGTAATGAAAAGGATGATGTGCCTTGATACTAGATGATACGTTCCCACTGTCACCACAACAATCACAATTAAAAATATTTTGATAGTTGTTTTGATGATGATGATGATGACATGAGGTAAGATTCTGATAAAGTATATTTTCAACAACTGATGTCTCTTCTGGTATTAATGATGTTGGTCTCGTGTTAGAAGGAGTAAGACTAGGAGTAATTTGAGTTGATTCTATTGATGATGACTGTGGAATTGTTGTAGTTCGTTCAAACTTATTCAATTGGTAACACATCAAGTCCTTGAGGTCAGAACTTACAGCTGGCATTTTTCAACTGGCTCACTCTGATTTGATTTTAGAATAACACTCACTGCAAGTGGCTAACTCCTAAACTCTTAAAGGTAAGGTAAGCTTCAGCTAACCTCTCTAATAGTAATAATAATAATAATTTCTGTCAAATTTATGAATATAGTTTAATAATAAGGATGAAGTCTACCGTAAACCGGAAGTGAAGCGTAAAGTTTTATGAGAATATTCACCTTTGATGAAACACTCTATCTTCACTGTTTTGAACAGTAGGAAGTCAAAGTCACTGCTCTACTTTTGATGAACAATGAGTAATAATGTTTTTTTAATTGTTGGAGTGTTTAGAAATATAATTAGTTTACAAATAACAATAGTACAGTAACGGCTATTGTAATTTGTGGAGTAATGTACCAAGCGGTGGTTGTAAACTAACCTAACTTCACTTTACAATACTCCAACTGTTTAACTCTGTTGTGTTCAAGACCAATGAAAATTAGTTATTGGTGATGATGTCAAAATAATTATAATTGCGTTGCGTAGTTTTTCCAGAATCACGTAATTTCTTGATTACTTGAACTTGACAAACTGGAATGACCAAGATACTGCAAAAAAAAAAGGGTTAAGATTTAAGATTCTTCGTTTTTTTTTTCTCTTGCAGAAACTGATCCTTCTTGTATGAACTCCAACGTGGGAATGAAGCATTTGTTGTGCTTTCTGGCAGAGTCGAGCTTGAAAGCATATTGCAAAATTTGTGGACGGGATTTACCAAAAAATTTGCTGAGCTCATGACGAGGAGGGTTTCTTTTTTTTTTTATCAATTTTGCACAGCCGAGTGTGAGATTAGGGGAAAGTACCTCATATTGTAGACAAGTAATTTTGGCTATATCACCTCTGTTCTAACATCAGAATTGGTTACATTTCAAATGAACTTCACCTCAGAATTCCTAGTATTCTAAAATGATAATCTGGCCATATGTAGCCTCGTGTCACTGTTCGTTCCTGGTAATTCATCCCTCCTCTTAATGATGTAACTGACAACATGTAAGTTTCCCTTTTTATTTTCGAATAACGTAGAATTCTAGTACTTGAGGAGTATACCCTCTCTACTGTAGTACATATTTCATTCTCAAATGGACTCAACAGAGTATCGAATTATATTAGACTAATTTTGAGTTTATTTATAAAAATTAACCTACGGAAAATGAAATTATTAAAAAAAAATGCAAATTTCTGAGGAGTATNCATTCTCAAATGGACTCAACAGAGTATCGAATTATATTAGACTAATTTTGAGTTTATTTATAAAAATTAACCTACAGAAAATGAAATTATTAAAAAAAAAATGCAAATTTCTGAGATACAAGGATGCCGATTCTATGGATTTACATATTGATTTGTTGACATAAATATTTAAATTCCACTTTCCCGCTCGGGAATTTGTAGTGTTGTTGCCTATGTCAAACGGATAATAACCAAACCAATGATTTGGATGATCAAAGGTAGTGTTGCCCCGATGCAGGCAAAAACCCGCCTCGGCCGATGCGCCGATTCAGTGTCATTTCGGATCGGCGATGCAGCCGATTCTGTCGCATGCGTTGACACCGAATTGTTTTGTCACAACAAGCAATGTTTGTCGACTAAATAACGTCCTGCTCACAAAACATCGTGAATTTCGGTTTCATTTGTAATCTAAGTTAGTCTAATCTTAAAGAATTTTGTAAAAATGAGCCAACCGGATGACGAAATTGTAGTAATCCCAAATACAAAAGAAACCCAGTCAGAGCCAGGTCCAAGCAGTAAGTATATATAAATTAAATTTTTTTATAAATAATATTCTAATTTTTTTTTTTTTTACATCTTCAATTAATATATTTATTTTATTTACACAAGTGTTTTAATTATTTTAAAGGTAAAATATTTCTTCCAAATGTTTGCCAGAGGGTAGAGTTCCCTAAATAGATGCTGAATTTCCACATTGAATGGCCAAACTAATCCGCTGAATTAAATAGGATGTAGATCGTCTTTCTCCTGAGTTGATTTGAATAAATTTTCTAATTTTCCTCAATAAACTGAGACCTCTTGAACCCCAAACTCCGCTAATATTCTAATTGTGTTTTGTTTCCATGTACTTACTCAATTATTTAAATTATTTCGTAGCACATATCCCAAAAAGAAATAGTACGATTTGGGATTATTTCATTCAAGTATACAATTCAGAATGAATCGGCCGACGCATCAACCGATGCAGCCGATTCGACTGTCCCTTGCATCGGCGTTGCCGATGCAAGGCCGATTCGTAAAACTAGCTGAATCGGCGGCCGATTCATCGGCTTGCCGATGCATCGCGGCAACACTAATTAAAGGTTTTAATAAATGGAAAGTTCGTAATAACATATTTTTACGAACCGATTTGGTTGTCATTGATTTCATCATGAAACAAAGATTTTATCTAAAAAGTTTGTAATACCAACCTTTATTGGTGATATTGTGGCGCGGCGTACCGTTGCATTGATTAGGATAATTTAATGTAAGGAAATAAAAAGGATAACATTGGATTCGAATGAAAGAGATGGGGAATGATAGTAGTTGGGACTTGGATACACGGAGTACCTACAGTATTGGTTTCCTGTAGTACGGGAACGGGACTGGGTCTTTAGGCTGAACTCCTAGAGTATTGGGTTATCTTCTCTAAAGACACTTCTTCTTCTCTACCTAAAGCGTCTTCTCTACTCTACTGGTCTCATGCAAGCCTAGAATGAAGTGGATGAGTTTGGGTTAAGTTAGGTCTGGGCTGAGTAACCCGACTCTGCTATTGTCTTCAGTTCCCTACTCCTAGAGGCTTCTTTAGGAANAGGTCTGGGCTGAGTAACCCGACTCTGCTATTGTCTTCAGTTCCCTACTCCTAGAGGCTTCTTTAGGAACTGGTATTACCGGGGCCTGGTTCTCTTCTTCCACCTACAGGCCGGTCTCTCTAGACTCTCGCTCCTACAGGGCGGGATACTCTTCAACCTAGAGTTCTGTACTCTAGTGCCTAACTGTTAGGGGCCTCTTCTACCTACGGGACAAGACAGTTACTTGTGTTCTTGGTTCTTGGGTAATGTCTCACCAAGACTATACCTAACTTAGGGAGATGATGTTACTTTACTGTAGGAACTGGTCTGCTCTAAGAGTACTATCCCTGTAGTGATTACCTTCTCTATAGGAACTCCGTCTCCAATAGGAACACTCTTCTCTTCCTACAGGAGCTCGCCTTCCTATAGTGACGACTCTTCTCCTACAGGAGCCTACCTTCCTACAGGGACTGCTCTTCTCCTACAGGAGCTTACCTTCCTAGAGTGTCTACTCTTCTCCTACAGTTTCTAAGTTACTAGTTACTCGGACTAAAGACCGATGGTCTTACCTAGCAAGTGAGGTCTTCTCCGAAGGGAAGGTTTGGGAATTGCGATGAGTTCTCCGGCACCGGATCCCCGGGGTCACCGGAGTCTTGCTGAATTGCAGAGCTTCCCAGTGACACCGGTGTAAACGGTGAAACCGGAGGGATACAAGAGCAGTGTTGTAAACGACGAGAAATCCGATGCTCGCTCAAGAGTTGGAGGGTGCCACGCGGGGCTTTTGACCCTAAGTGAGGATGGAGCCTCACCGAGTCTACGGTCTCTCTAGAATAAAATGTCACTTACAACGCTTTTCCGGGAAGGGATTTCGTTCTTCACTCTCTCTCTTTCCCGAGGTCCGATCCAATAACAACCAAGTCACAGCACACACAATCAATTGCTCTCCACTATCCACGGTAGTCGAAGGATTATCTTATTTATTCTCAAATTATAATAACCACTAAACTCTTAATTATAGATCTTTAGAAAAGCTATTGTCCCTACCTTTTTGACAAGCTGAAACTTAGCGCCTAATACTTTACTCCGTTGAAAGACAAAACCTCAATGGGAACCCCCCCCCCCTTCCTGAGGTGAAGACTTTACTCCTATTTATGGTATCGCTTCTTACCACAAAAGGAGTGCCCATTTCCTATCTCTAACGAATTCTCTTAAGCCCGTTCACACATCCTTACGGAGAAATGAATGGGCTCAGAGGAATTCTTATTACCCCTAAATTCTATTCTAAACTATTCCTAATTTCAGGATTCCCGAGTACTAGGGAAGTGCCGAATTTCTGGTGCGCCACAATATACTATATTTAGGCTCTTCAAGAATTATGAAAAATAGAACCGATTAACGCAATGTTAATTCGCATAATAAGGCATAATCAAAACGGAAACGCATAATTTATTTTGTCTCACTTTTTATACCTTTTACCACATTTTATACCATCGTGAGAGCTAATTCTTGTTCGAATACGAACAAATTAGACTATTTATATTTATCAAAAATGTTTTAGAAATTGTATTTCAAAATTTTTTCCTAAATTTAGAAATATCTGGATGTTTCTTTTCGAGAAAACTAAATTTTTAAAATTCATGACTATAATTCTACTAATATTCGATATTCGATAGTCTTGCTCATTTATACTGACGCAAATTTTTATAAAGCCAATATATAAGCTTATAAATCATCTCACATAATATCGCATAATTTTTTTTTTTGGTAATGCCGCACAATTTGTTTTTTAATTTCACGCATAAAAAAGTCGTCTTTTATTAAGGAAAGTTGACGTTTCTATGAGCAATCGGAAAGAAAATTTGGAAAAAAGTTGTTTTTTTTTTTGCAACTACTAAAAGTAAATTTTACACAGTGATTAATAACTGATGAAGATGATTATTTTGAATTTTAAATTAAGGTAAATGACCCATTGTGATCCTCCTGACTATCATTTTCACACTAATGAGTAAGAGGTCAATTTTTAAGAAGTTAAATACCTCAAAGTCATGAGTCAAGACCCGTAATACGACTCCCTGTTTGAGTTAAGTAGAGCCATAATGAGTTATGACTCAATGATTCAATTATTATTAGTCTTCACTCTATTCTATTTCTACATTATATAGTAATCAAAATCAACAAAATTAAAATTTTGTTTGAGTCAGCATGAGAGTCATGTNATCTATTTCTACATTATATAGTAATCAAAATCAACAAAATTAAAATTTTGTTTGAGTCAGCATGAGAGTCATGTAACAACAAAGTCATGACTTTGAGTCATGACTCTGAGTCATTACTCTGAGTCATGACTCTGAGTCATTACTCTGNTAACAACAAAGTCATGACTTTGAGTCATGACTCTGAGTCATTACTCTGAGTCATGACTCTGAGTCATTACTCTGTGTCATGACTCAAAGTCATGACTTTGATGTTACATGACTCTGAGTCACGACTGAGTCATGACTCATGACTCTGAGTCATGACTCTGAGTCACTGAGAGTCAGAGTCAAGGAGAATCATATCTGAAATTAAAGTATNATTCTAAACTATTCCTAATTTCAGGATTCCCGAGTACTAGGGAAGTGCCGGATTTCTGGCTGCGCCACAATATACTATATTTAGGCTCTTCAAGAATTATGAAAAATAGAACCGATTAACGCAATGTTAATTCGCATAATAAGGCATAATCAAAACGGAAACGCATAATTTATTTTGTCTCACTTTTTATACCTTTTACCACATTTTATACCATCGTGAGAGCTAATTCTTGTTCGAATACGAACAAATTAGACTATTTATATTTATCAAAAATGTTTTAGAAATTGTATTTCAAAATTTTTTCCTAAATTTAGAAATATCTGGATGTTTCTTTTCGAGAAAACTAAATTTTTAAAATTCATGACTATAATTCTACTAATATTCGATATTCGATAGTCTTGCTCATTTATACTGACGCAAATTTTTATAAAGCCAATATATAACCTTATAAATCACCTCACATAATATCGCATAATTTTTTTTTGTTTGGTAATGCCGCACAATTTGTTTTTTAATTTCACGCATAAAAAAGTTGTCTTTTATTAAGCAAAGTTGACGTTTCTATGAGCAATCGGAAAGAAAATTTGGAAAAAAGTTGTGTTTTTTTTTGCAACTACTAAAAGTAAATTTTACACAGTGATTAATAACTGATGAAGATGATTATTTTGAATTTTAAATTAAAAGGTAAATGACCCATTGTGATCCTCCTGACTATCATTTTCACACTAATGAGTAAGAGGTCAATTTTTAAGAAGTTAAATACCTCAAAGTCATGAGTCATGACCCGTAATACGACTCCCTGTTTGAGTTAAGTAGAGTCATAATGAGTTATGACTCAATGATTCAATTATTATTAGTATTCACTCTAATCTATTTCTACATTATATAGTAATCAAAATCAACAAAATTAAAATTTTGTTTGAGTCAGCATGAGAGTCATGTAACAACAAAGTCATGACTTTGAGTCATGACTCTGAGTCATTACTCTGAGTCATGACTCTGAGTCATTACTCTGAGTCATGACTCAAAGTCATGACTTTGATGTTACATGACTGAGTCATGACTTTGATGTTACATGACTGAGTCATGACTCATGACTCTGAGNGAGTCATGACTCTGAGTCATTACTCTGAGTCATGACTCAAAGTCATGACTTTGATGTTACATGACTGAGTCATGACTTTGATGTTACATGACTGAGTCATGACTCATGACTCTGAGTCATGACTCTGAGTCATGACTCTGAGTCACTGAGAGTCAGAGTCAAGGAGAATCATATCTGAAATTAAAGTATCATTCTCAGTCAGATGTGACATCATTAGAGTAATTAATTGGTTACAAAAATTATTTGTTTTTTATAATTATCTATTCGAAGTTGGATTAAAGCAAATGTCTTAAAATAGAAATCTTCGTGAAATTGAAATTAAAACTTTTTATAAAAAAAAAAAATCTTTTTTTTTGCTTGCAAATTTTGCAAAATCTAAGCTTAACGTCACCCAAGCTTTTATTTAAGACTAATAATTTCCTAATTGAAATGTTTTTTTTTTAAGATTTTTTATTTGTACAGAAACATTTATTAAAGTTCAAAAGTCACAGATTGCTAATGTAATTGAATAAATTTGGATATGAGAAAAAGCATTAGAAATTGAAATTATATACTTATAGCTTGATAGAATTGAAAAAAAAAAGAAAAAAAAAGAAAATTCAATTACCCAGAACCATTAATTGAATTATTATGTTACATTATTTGACCTAATTCTGANTGCAAAATCTAAGCTTAACGTCACCCAAGCTTTTATTTAAGACTAATAATTTCCTAATTGAAATGTTTTTTTTTAAGAATTTTTATTTGTACAGAAACATTTATTAAAGTTCAAAAGTCACAGATTGTTAATGTAATTGAATAAATTTGGATATGAGAAAAAGCATTAGAAATTGAAATTATATACTTATAGCTTGATAGAATTGAAAAAAAAAAAAAAAAGAAAATTCAATTACCCAGAACCATTAATTGAATTATTATGTTACATTATTTGACCTAATTCTGAGAAATTGATGAACAAAATAGCATAGTATAATAGTATCACCAACTACTTTATTCTTGTCAACTTGTTCTAATTTTTGCAACTGCAAATTCGTAGAATTGGTTCTTTCAATAATAATTAAATTATTGAGCCTACAGCAAATGAAATGATAGAGAGGATTATTTAGTAACTACTAAAAGTAAAAGTAAAAGTAGAAGTAAAAGCCCTAAAATTGGAAATAGCATTTGGCACAGCAAACAAGAGTTCCATCGTCTACGAAAAAAAAAAAAAAAAAATCCCCAAAATCCACTCGACGACGCTGTTGAATTCATTGGAAGTGGGATAAAACTATATCGATCTTTTTCAATTGACGTCACTTACACTCTAACTCGATTTTTAGAACCGAATAGAGAAATATTGATTAATTTCTTCAAAGTTCTTCTTACTAAATTTCCGAGCTTTTGGTTTTGGTTTTGGTTTTTTTTTTTTTTTTCAGAAGAGGGATAAGAATTTTTAATAAGAAAGAAGGTTTAGGGGAGAACAATAATGTAAGAACTCTAGGCTGTCTGAATTCAGGTAAAATAACAATGAAATTTGAGAAGTAGAAAACTAATAAGTATTGTTACTTTCAAGCAGGGTTAAAACAGCCGGATGAAATTGACCGGATAATCTGGACGATCTGGTTGTCGTCCGGACGATCTGGACGATTAAAAATTGTGTCTAGTGGACGATCTGGACGACAAAATTTTCATTAAATAATTGAGTAATAGCTTCAATAAATTAGAGTAACTTAAGTTTGTTTTCATAGCACAATGTCTCATTTCACTGCGGTCGAATTACAAAGGCGGGAATGTGATTGCCGCCTTTAAAAATATTTGAAATTGGTGTTCGGCCTAACGGATTCCAAAAACTATAACAAAAATTAATTTTTTTTTAAATTCTATTTAAAATACTAATAAAAAAAAAATTATTTATTATGCCGTTTAGTAAATTATTATCTACGGTCATTATGGTCCATGCCAAACTGTTTCCGAAATACTTTTAAATTCTTATTTTCAGATTAGCTAACTATATACTGAAAATTACTTCGTCCATATTCATTGGGATAAGGTAGTTAAATTTGAATTTATATATAAGGAGGTAAGGAAAAGATTAGGAAAATGTATAATAACTTTGGAAAATTGAGACAATTGACCTCTGCTCATGTATTTGTGGCGTTTTAGATAAAAATCGTCCAGATCATCCAGATTGTCCAGACCGGACAGTTAAGCTAGTCAGCCGGACAAATCTTTTCGTCCGGCTAAATGGCTAACCTTGCTTTCAAGGAATCTCATATTATATGTATATATCTCTAAAAGCATAATAATGCATAACAAACGCATTTTATGTAACAAATTTCTTAGCAATAGCAGATGTTAACTTTATGTTCAAGGAATATTGTTGAGGAAATATTATTATTGTTATTGGTTGAAGGGAACTGCTTCAAGAACCTATTACAATAGAGAATAGAGTTTGATTCTACTTCTCAGAATTTTGGCAAAAGTGGGATAGGGAATGGGGAAAACAAAAAAAAATAGTAAAAAAAAAGGAAAAAAAAGTTGTACTGAAGATGATTAAAAAAACTTATTTTTTTTTCCCATCTAGAAATTCANGAATTTTTAATAAGAAAGAAGGTTTAGGGGAGAACAATAATGTAAGAACTCTAGGCTGTCTGAATTCAGGTAAATAACAATGAAATTTGAGAAGTAGAAAACTAATAGTATTGTTACTTTCAAGCAGGGTTAAAACAGCCGGATGAAATTGACCGGATAATCTGGACGATCTGGTTGTCGTCCGGACGATCTGGACGATTAAAAATTGTGTCTAGTGGACGATCTGGACGACAAAATTTTCATTAAATAATTGAGTAATAGCTTCAATAAATTAGAGTAACTTAAGTTTGTTTTCATAGCACAATGTCTCATTTCACTGCGGTCGAATTACAAAGGCGGGAATGTGATTGCCGCCTTTAAAAATATTTGAAATTGGTGTTCGGCCTAACGGATTCCAAAAACTATAACAAAAATTAATTTTTTTTTAAATTCTATTTAAAATACTAACAAAAAAAAAATTATTTATTATTCCGTTTAGTAAATTATTATCTACGGTCATTATGGTCCATGCCAAACTGCTTCCGAAATACTTTTAAATTGTTATTTTCAGATTAGCTAACTATATACTGAAAATTACTTCGTCCATATTCACTGGGATAAGGTAGTTAAATTTGAATTTANTCACTGGGATAAGGTAGTTAAATTTGAATTTATAAGGAGGTAAGGAAAAGATTAGGAAAATGTATAATAACTTTGGAAAATTGAGACAATTGACCTCTGCTCATGTATTTGTGGCGTTTTAGATAAAAATCGTCCAGATCATCCAGATTGTCCAGACCGGACAGTTAAGCTAGTTAGCCGGACAAATCTTTTCGTCCGGCTAAATGGCTAACCTTGCTTTCAAGGAATCTCATATTATATGTATATATCTCTAAAAGCATAATAATGCATAACAAACGCATTTTATGTAACAAATTTCTTAGCAATAGCAGATGTTAACTTTATGTTCAAGGAATATTGTTGAGGAAATATTATTATTGTTATTGGTTGAAGGGAACTGCTTCAAGAACCTATTACAGTAGAGAATAGAGTTTGATTCTAACTTCTCAGAATTTTGGCAAAAGTGGGATAGGGAATGGGGAAAACAAAAAAAAATAGTAAAAAAAAAGGAAAAAAAAGTTGTACTGAAGATGATTAAAAAAACTTATTTTTTTTTCCCATCTAGAAATTCAAGTTTTTAATACTTTTTTCTACGAATTTTGACAGAGTTTCATTAAATTTAAAACAAAAAGTACCTTCTCCACAACAAACAGTAGCCTAATATATCTAATCTTAATGATTTCAACTTTTTTTTTTTTCTTTTTTTTTTTGTGGTTAAAAATTTTAATTTTCTTATTGTATAACAAGTGACGTGGTAAAAGGATCATTAGTAGTGATAAAAACAATGGTAATTGAGATCATGAAATTTCTGAATAAATGAAAAATTAATAGGTAGATGCTCTTTTTTTTTTTTTTTTTCGTTTCGTTATACAACCCAAGCCAAAAGCAACAAGTACCTTAAGTAAAAATTTTGTAAAGAAAAAAGTTTACTTAATGCCACGAGTGAGTCAAAAATCTGTAAAACAAAATTTTCTAAGAAATGACGCCAGTAGTGTATTAGATTATTCCATGTGTAAAAACTTTCACTAACCTCAGGATCTTTCCCAGTTAATCACTTTCTCTTGGAAGTGAAAGGCGTCATTTCAAAAGGGAGATTTTTTTTTTTTTTTTTTTTTTTTTTAATACAAATTTGGATAACACGTGTAGCACTCTTGTTATTTTTTTATAAAAAATTTACATAAAAAGTGGTTACTGAAAATTTAATTTGAGGTTTTAACCTGACAAAGTTAAAGTCAAAGTGGTGGGGACAGGGACAGGGAGTTGAAGTTTCTATAGTAAAAAAAAAAAATTATGAATTTTTAGTTGGAAATTCTAATCAAAAATTTTGTCAGAAATGACGTTGTTTTTAGTAAGTTTGGCTTAATTCACTATTCGCGGTTTGTAAACCACTGCACTGATTCGTAGAAAATTATAAAAATCTAATCAATTATGATTTTGATGAATTTTGATGAAAAGTTTGAAATTACTAAATAATTTTTTAGTAAAAAGGGAAGGGGTTAAAGCAATTTGAAACTTTTTTTTACAAGGTTAAACGCTTCAATTTGGTTTAAAACGCTTCAATTTGGTTTAAAACGCTTCAAATTGGTTTAAAACGCTTCAATTTTCTTTAAAACGTTTCAATTTTCTTTAAAACGTTTCAATTTGGTTTAAAATGTTTCAAATTGCTTTAAAACGCTTCAATTTGCTTCAAAACGCTTCATTATTGATTAATGATTCATTATAAATGTCCTTATTCAATTTGAAATTTTTGATTTAGGACAAATCACTCTAAGTTTTGATTTATAATTTTGAGTGACATGTGTTTTTAGACTTAGAGACTTGTTGTGGTGTACAAATATACGGCAAATCTTTCAATGTATTTTGATTGGTTATATTTTTCCGACCAATATTCCGATCATTATTTGGTGAAGNTTCAATTTGGTTTAAAATGTTTCAAATTGCTTTAAAACGCTTCAATTTGCTTCAAAACGCTTCATTATTGATTAATGATTCATTATAAATGTCCTTATTCAATTTGAAATTTTTGATTTAGGACAAATCACTCTAAGTTTTGATTTATAATTTTGAGTGACATGTGTTTTTAGACTTAGAGACTTGTTGTGGTGTACAAATATACGGCAAATCTTTCAATGTATTTTGATTGGTTATATTTTTCCGACCAATATTCCGATCATTATTTGGTGAAGAGACGGAGCGATCACGATCAAAAATTCCAGGAAAGTGATTTTTGAGTTCTATAGAACGATCATGAATATCTTGAAGCTCACGATTTCCTTCTAATAGTTTTCGATTGAGTCGTTTTTTCTCTTCCTTCAATTTTGATACTTTTTGACTAGTTTCTTCATAATCACGTAAAAGTGTAGGATTATCAAGTAATCCAGAATCAACAATAAGTGATCGTTCCTCTTTTCGAACATGAGTAAGTTGTCGTGAAACTTCATCCGTTTTAGCACGAGCATCGTAAACCTCTTCATTAATTTGTATAAGAGTCTTTTCACCATCAAAAATATCTTGCTAGATTATATAAAAAAAAAAAAAATTTAAGAAATTTATAAGTTCTAAAAGAGTCCTTAACCCATTCGCTGTCCCACCGCGTGGCGGAATGAAAGTTTGAAGAAGGAATGAAAAGTTTGAAACTTACGTTCATGTTGAACATTTTGGTTCTTAAATTTGCTAAAATTTGTATAGCATATGCAATTTTAGCTTTAATATTTGCAACTTCCTTGAGACGATCACCTAATTTGTCTTTAATTGATTCATTTTCATTTTGAAGTTGTTCATATTCTAAAATTTCAATTTCTTCACCTTCTTGAACTTCCGATTCTCTAAGACGTTTGAGTGTAAACTCAAGACCACGACGACTTTTGTACATCTTGAGCATTGTATCACAAAGTTTATGATGAATTTTAGAAACTTCTGTACAATACTCTTCTGTTTCATATTTTGGAATTCGTTTTCCAGTATTTGAATCAATTGCAAATTCACTTTGAAATCGTATTTCATCCAATAGTTTATTCATATACTCCACATGAAGTTGACTCCATTGGTTACATTTATCCTATAATATAAAAGAAAAGAAAATTATTAAAATTGTTAGAAATTAAATTCATAAATTTTTTTNGTTACATTTATCCTATAATATAAAAGAAAAGAAAATTATTAAAATTGTTAGAAATTAAATTCATAAATTTTTTTAGTAAATATAAATATAAAGTGAATTTTAAATCATGTTGTAAAGAAGGAGGAGTTAAATTTTCTATACTGACCAATCAGAATAGAAAATTTTTGAATTATTACGCAATCATCGACTATGACTATGAATGCTCCTCCTTCTTTAAAAAAAATATATATATTAAAATTCACTCTATAACTAACTAAATAAGATTGTAATATAACTTTATAAATTGATTATAATTATAATTATGATTATGATTATAGTACCGAATGAATTTGTAGATTTGATAAGTGTTGGATTTGATATTGTATTTTCATTCGTTGAAGTTTCATAATCTTACGTAAAAGTTTTTGATATTTGGCTTCACTTGCAAATTTTTCACCAATGAAACCACGTTTTCCAATATTACCACTAGTAGTATTTGGTGATTCTTCAATTTTTGGATGATGACGTTTTTTTTTTTTTTTTTTTGATTCATTTTCAGTTTCAAATGTTTTGAGAAGATTTGCAATTGCTTTAGTTCTATCATCTTCATGACAGTGACGGTGTTTCTTTTTCTTCTTTACAGTCAGTGGTACTTCAGTTATCAATTCAGATTCAATTATAATTCCTTTTCGTACAGAAGTTCGATAGATTCTATCTTGAAAATATGTATTTCGTTTTCTTTCATATTTTAGTCGAGTTTTTGCAAGGATGTAATCATTAATCAAACGGATTTTCATTTCAATGAGGTCTTCATCAATTTCAGTTTCATTTTTGTCATAATCTTCTAGAATCTCCTCTTCTTCTTCTTCTTCTTCTTCTTCCTCCTCCTCTTCATCTTCCTCTTCTAAAAAAAAATTTTGAAAAATTAAAAAAATTATGAAAAATTCAAAAATTTTGAAATTCAAAAATTTTGAAAAATTCAAAATTTTAAATTTAAAAATATTGAAAAATTCAAAATTTGGAAATTAAAAATTTTGAAAAATTCAAAAATTTTAAATTTAAAAAAATTCAAAATTATAAAAAAATTCAAAAATTTTGAAAAATTCAAAAATTTTGAAAAATTCAAAAATTTTGAAAAAATTAAAATTTTGAAAAAATAAAAATTTTGAAAAATTCAAAATTTGGATTTTGAAAAATTCAAAAATTTTAAATTTAAAAAAATTCAAAATTATAAAAAAATTCAAAAATTTGGGAAAATTCAAAATTTGGAAGAATTCAAAATTTTGAAAAATTCTGAAAAATTCAAAAATTTTGAAAAATTCAAAAATTTTGAAAAATTCAAAAATTTTGAAAAAATTAAAATTTTGATAAAATTAAAATTTTGAAAAAATAAAAATTTTGAAAAATTCAAAATTTGGATTTTGAAAAATTCAAAAATTTTGAAAAATTCAAAATTTGGAAAAATTTAAAATTTGGAAAAATTTAAAATTTTGAATTGAAAAATTCTGAAAAATTCGAAAATTTTGGAAAATTCAAAAATTTTGAAAAATTCAAAAATTTTGAAAAATTCAAAATTTTAACTTTTAAAAAATTCACAAATTTTGAAAAATTCAAAATTNAATTTTAAATTTAAAAAAATTCAAAATTATAAAAAAATTCAAAAATTTGGGAAAATTCAAAATTTGGAAGAATTGAAAATTTTGAAAAATTCTGAAAAATTCAAAAATTTTGAAAAATTCAAAAATTTTGAAAAATTCAAAATTTTTGAAAAATTCAAAATTTTTGAAAAATTCAAAATTTTTGAAAAATTCAAAATTTTGAAAAAATAAAAATTTTGAAAAAATTAAAATTTTGAAAAATTCAAAATTTGGATTTTGAAAAATTCAAAAATTTTAAATTTAAAAAAATTCAAAATTATAAAAAAATTCAAAAATTTGGGAAAATTCAAAATTTGGAAGAATTCAAAATTTTGAAAAATTCTGAAAAATTCAAAAATTTTGAAAAATTCAAAAATTTTGAAAAATTCAAAAATTTTGAAAAAATTAAAATTTTGATAAAATTAAAATTTTGAAAAAATAAAAATTTTGAAAAATTCAAAATTTGGATTTTGAAAAATTCAAAAATTTTGAAAAATTCAAAATTTGGAAAAATTTNGGATTTTGAAAAATTCAAAATTTGGATTTTGAAAAATTCAAAAATTTTGAAAAATTCATAAAAATTCAAAAATTTTGAAAAATTCAAAATTTTAACTTTTAAAAAATTCACAAATTTTGAAAAATTCAAAATTTGAAAAAATTCAAAATTCTGAAAAATTCAAAAATTTTGAAAAATTAAAAAATTTTGAAAAACTAAAAAATTTTGAAAAATTATTTTTTAATTTTATTAAATTCAAAAAGTTTACATAAATTATAAAAAAACNAAAATTCAAAAATTTTGAAAAATTCAAAATTTTAACTTTTAAAAAATTCACAAATTTTGAAAAATTCAAAATTTGAAAAAATTCAAAATTCTGAAAAATTCAAAAATTTTGAAAAATTCAAAAATTTTGAAAAATTAAAAAATTTTGAAAAATTAAAAAATTTTGAAAAACTAAAAAATTTTGAAAAATTATTTTTTAATTTTATTAAATTCAAAAAGTTTACATAAATTATAAAAAAACACATACCTTCCTCATCTTCTTCTGATTCCTTGTCCTTATCGTCTTCATCACTCTCATCGTCATCATTATCATCAGGAGAATAGACTCCAATTCTTTCCAATGACTTATTTGAACTTTTTTTACCCCCTGCTCTTGCAGCTGCTTCATCTGCGTCTTCCGCTTCATTAATTTTTCTCTCTACATCCTTGTCAATGAGCTCTTCATTTTCATCCTCCTCACCTTCAGAACCAAGGCCTTCCTTATCAGCCATTTTTATTCCCGAACCAAACAATAGATTCCAAATTTAAAACTGAAATTTCTTAATTACAGTTTTAACAATATTAAGGTAATAATGGCTTTACAAAATTCTTCAGGTGAGAAGAAGAAGAATTATTGTATAAATTCTATCTCTCTTAATTCATTAAGATCATAAGGTATCGTGATTAGATTAGATTAATAAAACATTAACATGATAGATGAATATTAGATAGAAAGGTAATATTTGGTCTATACAGAAAAAGCAGGATGGAAATATTAACAATATAACAACAACAATAGAAAGATCAAGATCAAGATAGAGAGAAATTATTTAAAATTTTTCTAAAATATGAAACGTTAAAACAAGGGGAATGTTTAGAATAATGAAATTAAAAACAAAAACAAAAAAACAAGAAAAAAAACATAAGTTTCCAATTACCATGGTAACTAAACAGACTAAAAATTAATGTGACATTGATTATAACTACTGTCAGTAGTCTTATTACTACATCTACAAAAATACTTTATGGCAGAGTAGCACCATTCAACGATGATTATATGGATAGTCCCTTATTTAGCAGTATAAATTAATAATATTTCGAGGATTTGAAGATTTTTTAAATTAATCCCTCCAGGATCCTCCATCGTCAATTGTTGGGAGTCGGGGTTGTCGAGAAGGTGAAGCAGGGAGTATTCTTGATGAATATTGTGGAGATGATGATTTTTGTGATTGTGAATGATCTATAATTGGTTTTGATTTTTTCCATTTGTTGTTATATCTATTATTATATTGAGATTTTGAACGCCAAAATGTTTTGTCTTGTTTTTGTCGAAGATTGATCCCATCAGGTCCTATGACATCTCCTTCGACTGTTCGTGGTATTGATGGTACTCTCCAATTTTCATCATTGGCAGATGAGTTTGTCTCAATAAAGTCATCGTCATACTCATCAGGAGAAGTCCATAAATAATTTTTTGGATAATAACGATTGAAAATTGGTTCATCTTTGATTACTTCAAATTTTTTCCAAGTATATGGTAATAAATTTGGAAATCGTGATAACCAGTAGTGAACAAATTCATCAGGAATGTATCCTAGTGATTTTTGGGCTGCTTCAGTTAGTTCACGGTAATGATTTTTCTATAATAAATTTTAAAATTATAACTAATTTAATTATAATTAATTATAAGTAAGTTTATATATAAATACCTTATTTCGAAGAGCTCGAAGTAAATCTCGAACAGAATTTCCTTTGTATGTTCGATACTTTCGTAGATCACTTTTCACTTCATCACAAATCCAATCTCTCCAATCATATCTTATTACCAAATGAGCATTATTTTCTAATCTTCTTAATACAAGGCAATTATTTTCTTCTTCTTTTTCAATTCTGTCACTCACATCCAAAAAAAATGAGAGGATTTTATCAGGTGACCAAAATATTGGATGTGCTTGAACTGCTGGTAATGGTGGACGACTTCCAGCATCATATGAAAGCATATCTTGAATAAGTTCACCAGCACCTTGTGGACATTCAGAAACACTATTGTGACCAATTGTATATTGACCTGTAGAAATATTTGATTGTCTTCTAAATGCATCTCCAAATGGATGTTCTCCATTGGATAAGACATAGTAATAAACACATCCTAGACTAAAAGAATCTACGGCATAAGTTGTCCTGCCTGAATTTTTTAACATTTCTGGTGCAATCCAACCTTCAGTACCTTTCAAAAAAGAAAGAAAAAATCCTTTATACAAATGAAAAAGTACGTTGATAAATAGATGAAACGTGAAATATGAGAACATACCAGGGATTCCACCACTTCTTCGTGAGAATGAAACACGACCTGTTGCTAATTTCTTACAGAGTCCAAAATCTGATATCATTGTACGTACACTGTTGGTATTTGGACAAACAGAAAGGAGAACATTGGCAGGTTTAACATCTCGATGAACAATTCGAAGTGAATGTAAATATGTTAAACCATCTGTTGCTTCACGTAACACATTCATTGGTTTCACACCATCGTGAATGAACTTCCCTTCAACCCAGTCATTGAGCGTAGCTGAGCAAAGTTCTAAGGCAATGTAGCTGAAAGAACAACAAAAAAAAATGAGATTTTAACAATTTATCGACTGTCAGGTTTTAAGAAATTAGAATCGAAATTGTATACTCACCGAAATTGTCCATCAGTTTCGGTACAAAAGTAACGAATAACGTTTGGATGTTGATCTAAAATCAAATCAAATCAAACCTTTAATTTAAAAACTAACAAATTTCAAAATTTTGTAATTTTGAAATTTTTACCTGACTCTTTGAGTAAATCCACTTCACGATCAGCAAATTCAAAACATTCGGGTAAAATTCGTTTTACTGCAACATCTCTGTTTTCAAATTTTCCTTTATAAACAAAAGTCCCTTCACATCCTTTTCCAAGGACAGAGGTTGAATCAAAATTAATTTTTCCAACAGTGACAACACCATTTGGTCCTGACAAGTACCTAAAAAAAAATAACCAATATTATGTAAACATTAAGTACCATCTAATTGGAGCGTAACTAATTAAAAAATATACTTAGCAGGGTACATGTGCCGCTTCCAGTGAAACTTTCGTACTGTAAAGAAACCAAGTGTAGAGATCGTTGTCATCACAGCAATCGTAACAGCTGCAGTGGTCATGATAATAAATGGTTTCTCTTTCTCGGATTTTGCATGTGGTGGAGGTGGGAATTGATTTGGTGTTGTCGCTTCAGATTTCTTCGATGGGATTGGTGGAAAAGTATGATGAATAGGGTGGGGTGAATCATTCTCATCATGTTGAGATGCAGTATGGACAGGTATAGGGTCTAATTTATGTTGAGCAGGTATTATAATAGTTTCTGAACCATTGGTCAAATGAGGCGGAGTTGTTACTGGATTTTCAACAGCAGGTGCAGCAGTAATTTGTTTCATTGGTGGTACTACAACTTCTGGGACTTCATAGTGGCCTAGTAAAGTCAATCCTCCAAAATTATTAACTTTTTACTCAAAAAAAATTAAAAAGATTTTTTGAACTGTAATAGCTTACCAAGAATTAAAAAATCTTGACCAGTTTCAGCCGTTTGATTTTCCAAGTCATTGAGCCATTTATTTTCTTCAGAAGACCAATTAGAAGACTCTTGTGAGGAATCAACAGATGGTTTCATTGGTCCTTCTAATAAAGGAATTCCTGGTACTGATGTAGAAATAGTCAGAACACTGTCATCAACCAATGAGGATACAGCATAAAGTCCAAATGGACACTCTCCAACATACAGAGTAGGTAAGAGTTTACTGTTATCACGTGAACCTTCTGGTGATTTGATTCGATCCAATGTCTCTGATGCAACTGAAGTAAATGGTACTGAAATAAGGCTATTGAGAGTAGTGTCAATTGAATACAAGGCAATTATAGGAGATTGGAGTTCTGTTTGCCATAAAAGTTCTCCAGAGGATTTGTCATAGGTGAGAATTGTACCTGTCGATGGTGATGTAAAGTGGACAAGCTCTAGAAAAGGATATATTTTAGATTTTAGAGATAAAAGTACAAATATATTGATGTACCATAATCTGAGACAAGTTGAGGGGACATGTCAACTGAGGAGTAGTCATGAAATGTCACATTCCATTTCTTTGGACCATCTACCATTGAAATTGTATATTCACTTTTTCCCAAAAGTACGACTTTATTTTTATTTTTTGGCTTTCCCTCTGATGATCTTTTTGGAGATTCAGCTGGACAGGTTGAGTCACTAAATGAAAAAATTTCGGACTTTTCTCCTGTAAAAGGATCCAAACTCAACCACAAATCCATCTAAAATAGAAAACATTAAACTATGTTTGTAAAATGAATACTTTAGTTACTTATTAGTAGTCTTAGTCTTTAGTAGAATTTTTAGCGAGTATGGTTCTAACCTTTCGACCAGTGTAGAGCAAACCCTCACTACTGCGACATGGTGCCATTGAAACCAATTGTGGAATAGTAAAAGGTAATTTCTTCAATTGTCCCTTACCACCAAGGAGATAGAGTGAGCCTGATCTAGGATCAGGCAAGAAGTGTGGTGGTTTCATTGATTCACTTTGACCTCCTGTAGGTACACGTATCATTGGCTCATCTTTGGATACCCATCGTATGCGTCCAGACAGTCGACCCAAAGCTGTCAAAGATCCGTCTAAAGTTGAGGCTAAAAGTAGCGTACGTACTGGATCAGGTGTAATTTCAGTTCCAGATCCCTTTAACAAAAGAACGTGTAAATAAATAAATCCAATCAATTGTGTCATGTGCTTAATTATTAGATTCAATCGATAATATTAAAAAATAATTGCCTAGAATTTGAATTTACCTTATTACGGCTTCCACTTGTGAATTTACTTTCACCGGTGTCATTTTCATCACTTCCACCACCACTAGCACCACTAGCAAGGGTCAAACTGAATCCAAATACGAGCATCACATAAGGGAACCATACTAGAAACTGTTTCCGTTTCTTCGAATGTACGAAGCCTATACAATCACTCGTCATATTGAAGTTATTGAACCGTCGTTAAATACTAATTGAAAATTCCGACTACACCAAATTTTGATTTCCATTCAACAAGAAAAAAGTTTTTGGAAATGAAATACCTCTCAATCACTTATAACTGTTAAATTAAAAAGTCAAAACAAATGCTTGACGAATGTCATGGTTGATGAATGATGATGAATACCAATTTTGACTCGATGCGAAGCTAATCTATTACTTATGAAACTACCATTATCATCAACATCCATAAGTTCTATCATTTTCTTGTGATTCCTATTAAAATAAAAATAAATCCATTTACCGTTTACATATTATAAATGATTCCTCATAATGACAAGTCAATTAGTTTCTATTATTAAGAATTAACTTAATATTTACCGAATAAGAGAATTTAAAAAGTTTCAAACCTTTTTGTTGTAATTCCGATGCGTTTTTGATTAAGTAAATTGTTCGATAAGCAATCGCTACTGGTGCTGCTGCCACGCTATTGTCGTTGAAGCTAAAGTGTAAATTGCCAAGAGGTGGATTAATGGTTCCCTGATGGTCCAGTTATATATTCCCCTTCAAAACTACGCAGTCTGTTGGGAGAACAGTGATAAAAAATTAGGAATTAGTCAGTCGATAATGATGAGTCGGTGACACAGACACAGACACAGACACTGTTAAATGTTTCCTTTATAACATTAAAAATAAATCAATGTAACTTTAAATCGTTAATTAACTGTTTTGTTGATAAATCATTCCTTCTATTTGACTCGAGGATGACGACTGATTATGATGCAATATGAACGAAAGTTCTATCAGTTTTGCTTTGGTACACAGCTGGTTTTCTTTTATGTCCAAATTGTGAAATTTTGAGGTGTTTATTTAGTAAAAAGTATAGAGTTTAAAGCGGGGAGAGAAAATATAATATTACTTTGGTAAGATTATCTAGTAGTTAGTGGGCTTTAGTCTTATTTTAAATTGTGGTTTCTAGGCTTGGATTTTTGCAACAAAAAATAAGTGGTTGACTATAGATATGCAAAATTAATGTGAACTTTTTTTTTCCCAATGGAATGATGTTGGTATTTGGAAACAGAGTAAATTACAAATACAATAGAGGGAGAGTGGAAACTAAATTGATACCCGTGAAGTAAGGCGTCCAATAGTCTGTCCTGTCGAATCACAAAAGCCGTTAATTAAATTCGCACACGATCACACGAACTTTGCTAAAATTAGAAATGAAAATCAATAATATCAGAATCAGATTCACACTTCTTCAACTGATGAGCAAGTGCTACCCGGTTATACCCGATCATTTAAAAAAACGCGCCAAGAAAATTTTAAAAATTCAAATTCATCCAATCAAATTTGAATAGTCAAATTTGGTTCTAGCATCTGATTGGTTGGATTTGAATTTTTGAATTTTTATGGTTAACTATATAATAATCATTAATGAAAGATCTTGTATTTAAAAAAAAAATTTCATAACAATAAAAAGCTACTTCCGTTTTTTTTGATAAAAAGTAAACAATGGAATAATTATTATTATTGTCAGTTGAATTCAAATTATATAGTGACCCATTTAGTTACCACTGATGGACTGGAAAAGAACTAGCGAATTGTAAAAATATCACAATTTTGAATTATTGGAACTAAACCCACCTTTTTTTTAAGGTAAGTAGGTTTCTGTTCCCAATGTACACAGTATACACAAGTATTTACTTTTAAAACCACTTACGAATGGTTGCTTTGGATTTTTCGAATTTAGTCACTCCGTGTAGAAAATCGATCATAAAAATACTAAATAATTCAACATCAGGAATTGAACACAACACAGAACATGGTATCTAAGGATTTAGACAGCGACAGTTTTGCCATAAAATGAATTAATTATAATTCCTCTGTTCTTTCTTCTGCCCAAAAACAATGACCTTGAAAATCCAGGTAACTTGTTTTCTTAAGAAGACCTCATTCACAATAATTACAATCAATGCATAAGCTCTTCCAATTTTGTACTTTTTTCTTCTCTTAAATCGCGCATTTTATTTATATGTATCTAACTAATAATGTGTAAACTGAATAATAATAAAACAACTAACTTAAATTACTTCTATATCTGTAATTAACTTCAGTTTCGATAGTGTAAACTAAATGTGCAGCGGAGAAGAAAAAAAAACCAATGATAACCTAAAGTGGCCAAAATATCGCCGATAAACAATCCAGTAGTGGATACATAAAGTAATGAATGATTGATCTCTTCACTAATAAGAATTTCTTGAAGGATACACTCAACTAAATTTAAGAATNATAATAAAACAACTAACTTAAATTACTTCTATATCTGTAATTAACTTCAGTTTCGATAGTGTAAACTAAATGTGTAGCGGAGAAGAAAAAAAAACCAATGATAACCTAAAGTGGCCAAACTATCGCCGATAAACAATCCAGTAGTGGATATATAAAGTAATGAATGATTGATCTCTTCACTAATAAGAATTTCTTGAAGGATACACTCAACTAAATTTAAGAATNTATAAAGTAATGAATGATTGATCTCTTCACTAATAAGAATTTCTTGAAGGATACACTCAACTAAATTTAAGAATTAGAATTATAATAAATCTTACATAAACTAATAACAAGTCGAAGTAATAAACAATTAAGAGTCTTACGTCACATTCTGTACTTTCAATTATCAGTTCCGTTTTGTCCGATGGTTAATTTACTTCTATTTCAATTCTTTTAAGATAAGTATCAAGTATTTTCAAAACCAAAAAAGATTTATCATATTTTTCTCACATTATTGATTTCTACTTTTCATTACCTTTGTTAACCATCGGACTTTGAGGAGTAATAATAACTATTGATTAAGATTGACTAACTCTAAAGGAAATTTTACTCTTAAATTATTATAATTGTTAATAGTTAAGTTTATTACAAATGCCCAGAAGAGGCAGAGTTCACCATAAACAAAAAAAAATCTAACAATTAATATTTATCTAGGTATTCACAAAAAAAAAAAAAACAAACAAAAAAAAAAATTGTAACTAATTAGTAATTACCCAGCCTCACCTGCCCATTATCTCATTTTTCATTCTCCCTCGTGTTCTCTAAACAAATTTCATAATGTTTATGAATCTAATATCCAATTTTTTAAAAATATCAGAAAAAACCGTACAATACTATCAACTACAGACATAACCTGGCTGGATTCAGATAGACCGTTTTTCAAAATTATGATTTCAATCTGCTCAATCATAATGATGAACAGAGGTTATTATTATTAGGGATGATCTTGTTGTAAATGTTATTACACTTGGTAAAATTTGAAACATTATTATGAGTGAAGAGGATGAATCCCATTCTTTCTATTCTACAATTAATTTTGTGATGAGTAGTTCCATTCGACCCGGTCACTTTTTCTTCTGATTTGGACCACCTAGAGAGAGAAAGAGAGAAAGGGANATGAGTAGTTCCATTCGACCCGGTCACTTTTTCTTCTGATTTGGACCACCTAGAGAGAGAAAGAGAGAAAGGGACAAAAAAAAAATATTTAGAATCTCAAATCTCATCAAACCAAAATTTCCAAATTAAAATTCATTAATATTTTATGATTTTCTTACCTGGCCGTTGTGGAGTCGATGGCCTATTTGCCGGTTGCGCTGTGCTAACTGCACTGTACTGATACTTAGCCTTCTTTTCCGATGGTTTCAGAATCTAATGAAAATCAAATAATAAAAATATATTGAATCCTACATAATAATGAATAAGTTAAATATAATTTCTTCCATAAAGTAAAAGTAAATTGGAGCATGAGTCATTCAATAATGTTAATTTTAACTTTAGAGCTTTTGTTCACTACGTGAGCTAAATTTAAAGAATTACTTTCCAATATTAATCAACACCTTCAAAAAACAAACAAAAACTAAAAGAAGATTAGATGATTGACGTCACACCACAGCAGAATATTGATCAGCAGGTGGGTTTAAGTTGCAAGTGCATTAGAATGATAAAAAATTGATTAAATTACATTAACTTAATAGTTTTTGAATCTTGAGTGTTCAATTCAAAGGTTAAAACTCAAAATATATAAATATATATATAAAAAAAGACGTTTAAAATAACCTGGAATGAGCACATGAGGGTTTCATCCACAGACATCATCCNATGAGTAGTTCCATTCGACCCGGTCACTTTTTCTTCTGATTTGGACCACCTAGAGAGAGAAAGAGAGAAAGGGAGAAAAAAAAAATATTTAGAATCTCAAATCTCATCAAACCAAAATTTCAAAATTAAAATTCATTAATATTTTATGATTTTCTTACCTGGCCGTTGTGGAGTCGATGGCCTATTTGCCGGTTGCGCTGTGCTAACTGCACTGTACTGATACTTAGCCTTCTTTTCCGATGGTTTCAGAATCTAATGAAAATCAAATAATAAAAATATATTGAATCCTACATAATAATGAATAAGTTAAATATAATTTCTTCCATAAAGTAAAAGTAAATTGGAGCATGAGTCATTCAATAATGTTAATTTTAACTTTAGAGCTTTTGTTCACTACGTGAGCTAAATTTAAAGAATTACTTTCCAATATTAATCAACACCTTGAAAAAACAAACAAAAACTAAAAGAAGATTAGATGATTGACGTCACACCACAGCTGAATATTGATCAGCAGGTGGGTTTAAGTTGCAAGTGCATTAGAATGATAAAAAATTGATTAATTACATTAACTTAATAGTTTTTGAATCTTGAGTGTTCAATTCAAAGGTTAAAACTCAAAATATATAAATATATATATATAAAAAAAGACGTTTAAAATAACCTGGAATGAGCACATGAGGGTTTCATCCACAGACATCATCCCNATATATATATAAAAAAAGACGTTTAAAATAACCTGGAATGAGCACATGAGGGTTTCATCCACAGACATCATCCCACCAGCATTATCAAATTCTCCACAGTAATTTGGAGCTGAGAACAGTGTAACCAATTGACGCTTAGCAAAGAATTCATACCCGTCTTCTACAACCTAAAATAATTAATCCATAATCCATATTAATTAATTATTACAAAGAGATCAATAATAAATAATAAGATCAAGTACAAGTCCCTAACTCATATCCTCATTCAATAATAATACTTCCCTCTATAAATATTCAAAATTATCTCAATCAATTTAAAAAAAATCATTACAATTCACAAATAGTCAATAATTGCATCATCACATTTGCAATTATTTCGCAAAAAAAAAAAAAAAAAAAAAAAAAAAAAAAAAAAAAAAAAAAANGTTAACCCGAAAAGATATTTTATATATTTCCTATAGTACATATAATTTTTACTAAAAATTTCTTTCTAACAGAAACCTGAGTGACCTTGGACAAAGTAAAATGGTTGAAATTTAACTCTCAATGTATTTTTAGGATTTTCTAGACAAAAAAGTATAACTCCAAGTCGATGATGATGGCATATGTAGTAGACAAGTAACATTTCAGTCATCGTCGACTTGTCAGTTCTTTTCAATTTTCTATTCTCTATATAAAACACATGTTCCTCATCCCACACGAGTTAGCAATTTATTTTTGCACACATTAGTAGTTTACCATTACCAAGACCAATTTCTAAACAAAAATTGTTACACTTTATCATTCTCTCTTATTTTCTATTCACACCTGTGGCACGCGCTTTGACTTGACGTGTTTACATGTAATAATAATAAGAAACTTATACAAAGTAAATAATAATAATAAAAAAATAAAAAAATTGAAGAAGAAAGAATAACTTAATAAAACCATAACTAACCTGATGCGCTCTGCAAATCAAATCTAGATCATGTCGGTTTAGAAACTTCGTCACAATGTCCGCTCCGAATGTGAATGAAACTCCTCGATCATTTTCACCCCAACCAGTCACATCCTTGTCTGGATCAGACCATAGGAGATCACACCTGTAATTACAATCAAATTTAACAATCAAATTCATTAATTCATAAAAACTTATATCCTATTATTATTTAACAGTAATCTTAAAAAAAGAAAAACGTAAAAACAAAAGACACGACGAATACTACTACTACTATTCATGAATCATGAGTGAGTGAGCATTATATTCTCATTCTCCGTCTTTACATTNTTATATCCTATTATTATTTAACAGTAATCTTAAAAAAAGAAAAACGTAAAAACAAAAGACACGACGAATACTACTACTACTATTCATGAATCATGAGTGAGTGAGCATTATATTCTCATTCTCCGTCTTTACATTTATTATTACTTTTGGCATATTAAACGAAGTGTGTTTTTTATCACCCACTTAAACGAAATTAATAAAATATTATAGTCCCACTTTTCGCATCATCCCCCTTTCTTTTTTTTGACTTAAAAATATCTAACTGAAGCCATAACAAAAATTTCTAATACGTTCGAATGATTCATTGATTAGTAGTTTGAATTTACTACATAACAACTAATTAAATCGAATTAGAGAACCATGGAGGGCGTTGAAAAAATTTTCTATTTCGTGTAAATCAAATTGTAATCAATTTTTTTTTTCTCTACCAAAAACCTACTTACATTAATAACAAAAGAACTTTTTATTAAAATGTTCTACAACAATTACAAATCTGAAACAATGAAATTAGACGCTTTTATTAAACTATTTGCAAATATTCTATTGCTTTTAATTTAAGCATTAGATATTTTTTTTAAATCATTCCACATTTATTTAACCTTGAATAATATGTTGGTAAATTTGTTGTGATGTTCAATGTTCATTATCATTATTGTCAATTTTGTTTCTATTCTTCCTAATNTCCTATTATTATTTAACAGTAATCTTAAAAAAAGAAAAACGTAAAAACAAAAGACACGACGAATACTACTACTATTATTCATGAATCATGAGTGAGTGAGCATTATATTCTCATTCTCCGTCTTTACATTATTATTACTTTTGGCATATTAAACGAAGTGTGTTTTTTATCACCCACTTAAACGAAATTAATAAAATATTATAGTCCCACTTTTCGCATCATCCCCCTTTCTTTTTTTTTTACTTAAAAATATCTAACTGAAGCCATAACAAAAATTTCTAATACGTCCGAATGATTCATTGATTAGTAGTTTGAATTTACTACATAACAACTAATTAAATCGAATTAGAGAACCATGGAGGGCGTTGAAAGAATTTTCTATTTCGTGTAAATCAAATTGTAATCAATTTTTTTTTTCTCTACCAAAAACCTACTTACATTAATAACAAAAGAACTTTTTATTAAAATGTTCTACAACAATTACAAATCTGAAACAATGAAATTAGAGGCTTTTATTAAACTATTTGCAAATATTCTATTGCTTTTAATTTAAGCATTAGATATTTTTTTTAAATCATTCCACATTTATTTAACCTTGAATACTATGTTGGTAAATTTGTTGTGATGTTCAATGTTCATTATCATTATTGTCAATTTTGTTTCTATTCTTCCTAATTTTAGCTTCTCTCATGCCATTCGTTATGGTCGAGGTTGAGGAAGGAAGTTATACCGTTTGTTAATTATAAAAAAAAAAAAAAAAAAAAATCCTTCACAAAACTCAGGTAAAAAAAAAAAAAAAAAAAAAAAAAAAGTTGGTTTAGAGTTAGACATGTAAAAATCTTTAAGATTTCTTTACATCAAACTTTCTCTTGCTTTTTCTTCCATGACTAAAGTTTTGTACAGGACTATGTATAGTGACAAGTAAAAATTGATTTCCCATACTCAAATCCATGTACTTAACATGTGACGACAATCGGAAAGAAACCGAAACTGGTAGCAGTAGTAGCTCAATATATAATTAATTCACTAAAAGTCAACTTTCACAAAAATGGGATCAAATAACCAATCCGAAAAATACAAAAAAAAAATACTTTTTCTTGATTATCCGTCATTAACTTTCACCGAATCTCAAAACTTTTTTTTTCTAGAATAATTATTTATATGACAAAAAATAAATATAGTATGCAAAATCGATTCTCAATGTCAACGGCTTAATATAAGAAAAAATNAAAAAATATAGTATGCAAAATCGATTCTCAATGTCAACGGCTTAATATAAGAAAAAATCAATCCCCAAAGCAATATATCCTTAAGAGGATGAACGTCGTCAGTTCATTACACACAAAAGTACTTTACATAGCATTGAAATTAGATCCGGGATTTAAAAAAAAAAATCAATATCCACACTGTGGTTTAGAGAAGAAGGGCAAACAGAAGTAGACAAAAAATTTTTAAAATTAACTTACAACAATCCTGTATCAGGAACATNCAGAGAAGAAGGGCAAACAGAAGTAGACAAAAAATTTTTAAAATTAACTTACAACAATCCTGTATCAGGAACATCCGTTGGGCGCATAATTCGACGAATTTGTTCCATATTTTGGAGATCCGGACTAAGTCCACCATGACAGCAGAAAATCTTCTCATCAATTATAGCAGCAATTGGTAAACAGTTGAAACAGTCCGTAAAAGTTTTCCACAGCTTTATATTAAATCTTCGTTTACCTAAAAGATATAATCACCAAACATATTTAGTTAGTTTAGTATATTCATTTGAAATTAGCAACTCTGGTTGAGATTTAAAAGTAACTTGTTATAAATGTAACACTTATTACACTCATCATAGAATCCATAAATTCTGTTGATTGATGCACACTCATGATTTCCTCCTATAAAATTTAATAAAAATTATAATTAATTATTCTAAATATTACTAAACTAAACATGATTCCTTGAGCTTACGAAGAAGGAAGAAATTTTCTGGATACTTGATCTTGTAGGCAAGGAGGAGACAAATGGTTTCCAGAGATTGTTTACCTCGGTCAACATAGTCACCCAAGAACAAATAATTTGCTTCTGGTGGAAATCCGCCATATTCAAAGAGTCGAAGTAGGTCATTGTATTGTCCATGGATATCCCCTACCATCAAAAAAAAAACACCCAACATAAATCAAAATGACTAATTTGAGAGGAAGCTAAACTGTTAAAATTTGTAAACAAAAAATAACAAACCACAGATTTTGAGAGGGGCTTCAAGTTCAAGAAGTATTGGTTGTTGAAGAAAAATCTCTCGAGATTTTAAACAGAGTCCTCGAACTTCAGCTTCTGTCATCTGAACTGTTTTCCCTGGTCGTGTTCCACGAACTGTGAAAAAAAAATAACAATGTTACCGGAACCTGATGATGATTACAATACTTACATCATTCTCAGAAAGAAATCATTCATCATCCATCATATTATACATCATTTGAGTATATGACTTATAACATTGAAAGACATGTGAGATATGTAACCTACCACCTGCTGTTCAATGATGATTTGACTTTCATTATTTACCATCTCTAATCAACAATCAATAGAATAACACTCAAAGTTGGCTAATGCAAAACCAGTAAGAAACAAAATTCCAAAAGAACAAGTTAAGTTGACACTAAAGTAAAAAAGTTAACTTTCAGGATTATTGAGTCAAAGTAAAGCAAACTAAGGTTTGATCCTCGTTATTTTATAAATGTGGCTCCAAAATGTGTTACGGCAAGATCATTATCATTAAAATGTTGTCTAAGGAATTATTCAATACTAAAAAATATAATAACAACCTAGACTCATGAAGAGTTAAATTAGAAGTTCCTAGATGATTTAATAGAACGGGTCATTCTTCTAAATCAAATTAACATTGACTTCATCCTGACGACGTCATGAATTCATTTCAGCAAACACTTGTCACTACTTAATAACTTGAGTTAAATATTTATATATTAACAATTCGCATTAACCTGCCACCCCTCACCTTCACAATCGCACTTTTTTTCTATTAATAATTAATTGTTCAGGAACTACCACACAAAGAATAAAATATTAATTTACATCTAACCTAATGCTAATGATNTTAATAATTAATTGTTCAGGAACTACCACACAAAGAATAAAATATTAATTTACATCTAACCTAATGCTAATGATCAACAAATTTACAGTATGATAAATCGGAAACGGAAACAATGTTCGTACTAATCTCAATCTCTACCTAAGCTTTTAGCTTACATGCCTAAAGTTACCAACACTCTCAGCATGATAAACATGATTCAAGTATTTTGTTAGTTCTTAGTTGTAACAACCTTACTCAATTTTTACAACAATCAATTCTTATATCTTACCTTCTAAAAGTCGTGAAATGAGACTGTCCACATTAAGTTCTGCTTCCGNTTAATAATTAATTGTTCAGGAACTACCACACAAAGAATAAAATATTAATTTACATCTAACCTAATGCTAATGATAACAAATTTACAGTATGATAAATCGGAAACGGAAACAATGTTCGTACTAATCTCAATCTCTACCTAAGCTTTTAGCTTACATGCCTAAAGTAACCAACACTCTCAGCATGATAAACATGATTCAAGTATTTTGTTAGTTCTTAGTTGTAACAACCTTACTCAATTTTAACAACAATCAATTCTTATATCTTACCTTCTAAAAGTCGTGAAATGAGACTGTCCACATTAAGTTCTGCTTCCGACATTGTTGAGCACACTACTGATTCCTCTGATTAGTTAGGTTTTGAAATCGCAACGGATTCTNGACATTGTTGAGCACACTACTGATTCCTCTGATTAGTTAGGTTTTGAAATCGCAACGGATTCTGTTAGCTGATTGATGAAATGAATAAAATATGATTAATTCTACAGATGTCAAAAAAAAAAAAAAAAAAAATGATGGAGACGGGCGGGAATTGTAATTCTTTTTGAATAAAAAAAAAANAGATGTCAAAAAAAAAAAAAAAAAAAATGATGGAGACGGGCGGGAATTGTAATTCTTTTTGAATAAAAAAAAAAAAAACTGATGAGTAGACACCGTAAGACTTTGATTTGAAACTTACTAAAATTAAATAATAACTGGAAAANAAAAAAAAAACTGATGAGTAGACACCGTAAGACTTTGATTTGAAACTTACTAAAATTAAATAATAACTGGAAAATATTATTTTGTTGGGCACGGTGAGGTAGCGGTGAGTTTGTGTAAGTGTCTGAGGATGATGACAACGATGACGACGACACGGTCCTCCAAAGACAGAACTAAAACTCTCTCCTTCTCAAATGAAATCTCCTGTCCTGTGTGTTTCGTCTCTTCGTAAAAGGTGTAAAGGTTAGAGTGCTTTTCCTTATCCTTTATGCACTTTACTAAGGCGCAGCGCAGTGAGAAGGGATAAAAAAAAAATGAAGAGAAAACGCCGTTGTTCCTCCTCATCCAACCCACTAATGTTGCGGGTTGGGTTGTTGGACGGTTGTTGGAGTATTATTGGAGTAGTGCACTTACTAAATTGAAAGTTGGGGTTTGTCTGCTCCTGAGTCCTGTCTTGACTCCTGACGTCACGAATTTCTACTATTAACTCCAAACAGAAGCACTGATATACTGATGATGGTAATCTTTTCAGAAATTAACAACTGATGATGATGATGTATTAATTAAAGTTTTGTAGAAATAAAATATTTTTAAAAATTCAAATTAATTTGATTTTAGTTGATTTGATAATGAGATCCGGTATTACACTGGTTCATTTTACGCTCTTACAGTACAGTTTTGTGATGGTTGTTTTTCAAAATTTTATTTTTTTTTTGTTTTTCCCGCTTATGACTTTTCAGTTGTTCACCTTTTCTGCTGTTCAAATTTCCTACTGTAGATGGGCAAAAATACAAAAATGAATTTGAATTTGAAGTAGTGGTAACAACGAGGAAGTAGTGTACTCTTACTCTAGTGGTGCTCATGACTCAGGTTTAGGTGTGAGCCATGGCTCAGGCTGACACTGACAGTGAGCCAGCTCATGAGACATGGATCTGATTCCTGACATCTGTTGAGCTGGCTCATGAGCCAGAGCCATGGCTCATGGCTCAACACAAATTAAAATTTTGTAAAAAAATTTTCAACACATAAAAATCTTTATTTCATTCGGATTTATATGATTAATCAATTATTAGAAACTCTGTTGTTAGTGTAGAAGTAGTGTAGTTGCTACATCTAGGAGCTGCTACTAGATCTACGAGCTGCTCTAGATCTATGAGCTTGAACTACTAGATATATTGGCTAAGTCCTTAGATTTAGCAGCTCTTCTAAATTCAGGCATTAAGTATTCTCGATTGAGTTTTATCTCAGCAGTACAACATTACATGATCAGGCAACGAATGCAACAANTTCGGATTTATATGATTAATCAATTATTAGAAACTCTGTTGTTAGTGTAGAAGTAGTGTAGTTGCTACATCTAGAAGCTGCTGCTAGATCTACGAGCTGCTCTAGATCTATGAGCTTGAACTACTAGATATATTGGCTAAGTCCTTAGATTTGGCAGTTCTTCTAAATTTAGGCATTAAGTATTCTCGATTGAGTTTTATCTCAGCAGTACAACATTACATGATCAGGCAACGAATGCAACAANCAGGCATTAAGTATTCTCGATTGAGTTTTATCTCAGCAGTACAACATTACATGATCAGGCAACGAATGCAACAAAAATTTGTAAAAAATAATTAATGGTATAATTTAGAGACACATTTTATTAAATAACTCAAACCTGCCACGATGAAATTTTTTTCGGCACGGTGAAAAGTTGTTACATTTGATTTACTATTAGATTAAAAATAGTAGCCAAATTGATCAATACTAGATATGTTCGAGNGAAAAGTTGTTACATTTGATTTACTATTAGATTAAAAATAGTAGCCAAATTGATCAATACTAGATATGTTCGAGCTTTTCAATATAAATTTGGTGCTGCAAGACGCTAGATCTAAGAAACAGGTGTTAGATTTGCATAAATTAGCTTATAAATGTAGGAAGTCAGCTCCGCCCCTATCCTTATATCTAATGGCTCAACTGCTAAATCTAGCAGCTTCATCCCAGATCCAATAGCAGAGCTGCTACTTATAGTGTATCGAATTTGACTGGTGTTGTGAAACAAAACACGAATTTTCTTTACTGACTTCTGCAAAAGCTAATAAGCCATGGCTCAGCTATGTGGTTGAGCTGACTCATGAGCCATGGCTCTGGCTCAAAATTATTGTATGAACCAGAGCCATGGCCTGGCTCAAAATTTTTGTGAGCCAGCTCCAGCCAAAGCCAGAGCGAGAACCATTGAGACAGCTCATGAGCCAGAGTCATGCGGCACACTAGTGTAATCCATGACTCCAAGTTTGGCCAAAGTCAGACTACTCATTGACTCTGGGAGTCATGACTCTGACCCTCTACACGTTAGGAGTCGACTCTCAGTCATAACTCTGACTCTATAAAGTTGGAAAACTCTCGGAGTCATGACTCTGACTTTATAAATGTTTAGAGTTGACTCTCAGAGTCATGATTCTGACTCTATAAACGTTGGAAATCGACTTTCTGAGTCATGACTCTGACTCTGACTCCGGAGTCATGAAATACAAATATGAAAAAATTGTGTTGGACAATCTGAAATAAAAATTTTTTATTTATTTATACCTAATAAAAAAATTTGTTTGGATTTGCGGACCTTGCAAATCTAAATTATTTTGAATATCAAAATAAACCATGTATATTCTTAATACATTGGTAATTATAAGAATTCATTGTTTAATATTGAAAAATTCAAAATTATTTTGTTTTTTTTGCCCATCTACTACTGAGGGTAATTATTGATATAGTGAAAGGTGCGCCGTCGTTGGGATGAGGGATGGATGAAAATTAAATTGTGATAAAAAGAAACATTTGGAATTTGTCTAAACAGTAGCTTAAATTTCACGACATTAAAAAAGTGATTTGAGAAAGCTGAAATAAGCCCGGAAAGTTTATAATTTTAAATTTAAATTTTTGTGCGGGAAATTTTTTTTAATAATNTTGAATATCAAAATAAACCATGTATATTCTTAATACATTGGTAATTATAAGAATTCATTGTTTAATATTGAAAAATTCAAAATTATTTTGTTTTTTTTTGCCCATCTACTACTGAGGGTAATTATTGATATAGTGAAAGGTGCGCCGTGGTTGGGATGAGGGATGGATGAAAATTAAATTGTGATAAAAAGAAACATTTGGAATTTGTCTAAACAGTAGCTTAAATTTCACGACATTAAAAAAGTGATTTGAGAAAGCTGAAATAAGCCCGGAAAGTTTATAATTTTAAATTTAAATTTTTGTGCGGGAAATTTTTTTTAATAATTTTAAATTTTTAATTCTTTCTTTAAATTTTTGCATTTTTCTTTACAGTTTCACAATAAAATTTTTTAAATTTAGTAGTTTTATGAATCCAAATTAATAGAAAACAGAAAGGTCAGAAGTTAATCTTGTTAATAAGTTAGTGCTCTGCTCTAGCGGTCAATCGTCTACATCTGTCATTTCATTAACCTGCTTCTAATTACTTTCGAGAAATGACTACATCACAATCGATACTGAAAGGAAGTAGCAGCAAGGCCTTTGCTTCGGTAAGGCTGACTTTTACTTTCTGGCACATATTTCTCTTACAACACTAACTAACTAACACTAACAGTAACTAACTAACTAAATANACATCTGTCATTTCATTAACCTGCTTCTAATTACTTTCGAGAAATGACTACATCACAATCGATACTGAAAGGAACTAGCAGCAAGGCCTTTGCTTCGGTAAGGCTGCCTTTTACTTTCTGGCACATATTTCTCTTACAACACTAACTAACTAACACTAACAGTAACTAACTAACTAAATANCCTTTTACTTTCTGGCACATATTTCTCTTACAACACTAACTAACTAACACTAACAGTAACTAACTAACTAAATAACCAGTGTTAGTGTTAGTTAGTGTTACTGTTGGTTAGTTAGGTTGTTAGGTTGTTAGGTTGTTAGTGTTACTGTTGGTTAGTTAGGTTGTTAGGTTGTTAGTGTTAAGTGATAGTTAGTGTTATAGAAGAATATGTACCGTAAAAGTAAACGTCANTTAGGTTGTTAGGTTGTTAGTGTTAAGTGATAGTTAGTGTTATAGAAGAATATGTACCGTAAAAGTAAACGTCAACCCTTCTTCGGTAACGTTCACCACATGAATCCAAATTTAGGTAAGGATTTAAGCAGCGGGTTTTAAGTTTTAAGCAGGATTTAAGCATTCTCTCTGTCTTATTTGTCTTTAGGTTCTTATCTTAGGTTTCAAAATCCTGAAAAATATTTAAAAAATTTGCCACTAAAAATAGCATCAACACCCCGCTGCCAAAATCCAACTCAAATTTTAAACCTAAATATATGATTCATGTTTAAATTTAAAAAAAAAATAACGAAATTGGTGTACGTGTAACCTTAAGACCTAATGTTTCTACTGTTGCTCCTATTCATTCTAGATATCTGAATTTCTATCCAAAGCTTCATCTACAAATAAATACCGATTATATTGGCATTCAGATATTTTAACATCAGCTCTTGGCTCAGCCTCACCAGAAAAATCATTGTACTTGAAGACCAAACAAACATCATTATCTCGACAAGAAATAATGAAAGCAGTATCAAAACAAATTAGCTGTAATTTTGAGTTGCGTGAGAATCATATCCACATCTATCCATCACAAGGAAATGAAGAAACAAAAATTTTATTCCAAGATCTAATGATTGCTACAATTGGTACAATTGGGATTGGAAATTTTGGAAAGCCTAACTTATTAGGGAAAATTAAATCAGAAAATATTATTGTTGAATTTGGATCTCCTAATATCGCTAAACCACTACACATGGGCCATCTTCGATCCACAGTCACTGGTCATTATATTGCACGAATGTCTGAAGTAATACTACTACAAACTTATAACTAATTAGATGATATAATTAGTAATTCCTACCTTTTGATTATTTTTAGTATGCTGGTCATAATGTTACTTCAATGTGTTTTCTTGGAGATTGGGGTACACAATTTGGTGTGTTACAGGTAGGAATTCAATTATTTCATTTACTTGAGTTGGGATNACAGGTAGGAATTCAATTATTTCATTTACTTGAGTTGGGATCATTTAATGAAAATTTGAAGATCAGTAGGCAGGTCTTAAAAAATGGATGGATACAAATTCTGTAGAAGAATCTGTACAGAAATTGGACATTCGATCATTGTTACATTACTACATCCGTTCAGCGAAAGAAAGAGAAGTGAATGAAAACTTTGCGAAGGAATCAAAAAAGTTTTCACTAGCTTTGGAAAATTCTGATCCTTCAGCATTAAAAATTTGGTCAACTATTCGTGAAAAAACATTGGAACATTTGAAAGAAACTTGGGAACAATTCGATATAACCTATGACGTAATCCAGGTAAGTAATAATTCAACTTTTAAAATTAATTTAAATTACGTAAATTTATTATCCACTCCTCAATAATTGATTTAATAATTTTGTTAGGGAGAATCTGAATTTGCGATGAAAAGTAATCATACTGAGAAGGCATTATGTCTCCTCAGGGATAAAGGGGTATTGACATCTGACCCCGATGGATGTGTTTATGCAACAGTTCCATCAAATGCCAAAGATGGGACCATGGTAAAGGTTCCGATTGTAAAGGCTGATGGAAGTTCACTCTATCTTCTTCGTGATATTGGTGCAGCGAAAAGTCGATCTGAAGAGTTTCAGTAAGTCTACGTAGCACAACACACTGTATCGCACTTTGAGGATATAAAATTTGCATAAGACCTACAAAGGCTTATTTTTTTTNACGTAGCACAACACACTGTATCGCACTTTGAGGATATAAAATTTGCATAAGACCTACAAAGGCTTATTTTTTTTCTTACAGATTCGATCGCATGATTTATGTCGTTGACAAAGCTCAAACTTACCATTTCGGTAATCTCNACGTAGCACAACACACTGTATCGCACTTTGAGGATATAAAATTTGCATAAGACCTACAAAGGCTTATTTTTTTTTCTTACAGATTCGATCGCATGATTTATGTCGTTGACAAAGCTCAAACTTACCATTTCGGTAATCTCNTTTTTTTTTCTTACAGATTCGATCGCATGATTTATGTCGTTGACAAAGCTCAAACTTACCATTTCGGTAATCTCATCCATTTGCTCAAAAATTTTGGATTTGAAACATCTGCCAGTGGTAATCGGAACTCCAGAAGAGCACAGCACGTCTCTTTTGGAAAAATTGAGGGCATGTCAACAAGGTCAGGTACTTTCGTCCTACTCTCTGATGCCCTTCACGATGGTGCAGAGATGATGGAAGAGGCAAGAAAACAATCTCCGAATACTCGACGTGAGGAGTTGGATGATAAAAAAGTATCGTTCCAATTAGCTACGTCTGCCTTAGTTGTCTACTGTTTGAAGAGCAAAAGGAATCGAGACTTTAGATTTAACTGGACAGATGCAATCAAACCAATCGGAGAAACTGGAATTAAATTACAATATACACATGCTCGGATCAGGAGTTTAGAAGAGAAACAAAATTTTGATGCAGAAATTTTAACAAATATTGAAAATTTTTCCAGAAAATTTGACATTGACTATATCCTAAGTGATATGGTTGCACTGGATTTATCACTTCATTTGATCAAGTAAGTAAAACAANTTGACATTGACTATATCCTAAGTGATATGGTTGCACTGGATTTATCACTTCATTTGATCAAGTAAGTAAAACAAATAAAAAAATTTTTTGGGTAAGATATGAAAATGAATTTAAAAAAAAAGTAATCTTACGTCTAGTTTCGAGGATTCATTCTGGGCATCGTATCATGAGTTCGAGCCCTGCATNTTGACATTGACTATATCCTAAGTGATATGGTTGCACTGGATTTATCACTTCATTTGATCAAGTAAGTAAAACAACTAAAAAATTTTTTTGGGTAAGGTATGAAAATGAATTTAAAAAAAAAAGTAATCTTACGTCTAGTTTCGAGGATTCATTCTGGGCATCGTATCATGAGTTCGAGCCCTGCATCCTCCTGACCTATCTGTTCAAACTTTGTGACNTCCTCCTGACCTATCTGTTCAAACTTTGTGACAAAATTTCAAAGGCTTTGAAGGAACTTCCCATAAAGACTGAAACGGACCCTGGAATTGCTGAAACAAGGTTAATTTTGTTTGCGTTATCTAGGCAGATATTATCAATGGGTATGAATATCATTGGCATCAAACCATTAGATCAAATATAGTTAAAAAACAATGATTTTTTAAACAAATTTAGAATGAGAAATGCATTTTAATTTGAGGCTAATGAGTTGTAATGTGTCATAAATGTGTAATTAAGTCATATACTTAAGTACCATCAAATTCATTTTCAAATGTAAAATGTTTTCTGAGATTCTTTCCGAAAGTGCTTATAAATTGGAATAAGTGTTTTAGGAGGTACTAATTTAAAATTAAAACACTTGAAGCGTATTTTGGAGAATGGAATAACCATTGCTGGAAATTAAATCAAAAGCGTTAAAATTCCAGTAATTGTGACTAAAATATTTAAGTTCCCTTACCATTGACCAGTGTATAGTTAAACTTAAACTAAAAGCAGTCGTTAAGTTAATTTTTACTTTGAGTACATCTCTTTAGGGACACAATTCTTACAAACCTTGGAGCCGCTAGCTTCCTCTTCATCTTCAACAGCAGTTTCTATCAACCTTTTCGCCAATTCACCTGCATACTCTTTAATTTCTGGAGTTTCAATATCCCCTTGATTAGTAACAGACGTAGTCATTCCGACAATGTTGAGAGAAAATGGTCGTTGTGGTTGAGACAGAGAAGTACTTCCACCACTTTCTGTATCTATTTCAATACTCTGTTTCATTTCAGAATCTTGAATTTTTAAAGTTGTAATCATGTCACGAAGCTGAGAGATTTCCTCTGACATGCTCTCACGTAAAAGTTGTATTTCTTTAGTACAGGTGGAACCACAAGTGTCGGGCGTTGTTTCATTGGTCATTTCCACAATAGGTGCTCCAGCAGTGTAACTCATACTCATTGTTCCATCACCCTGACCACCAAAGTATTTCCGAGGGGATGAGGAAAATCCATTGGGCATTGACTGGGTCATAATAGACGTATCACCGGCGGCAGTCGATGAGGAGATTTTCTGAACTTGACTCCAAAGAGAACGAATAGCATCAACTTGAAGAGATCTGAGTTTTCGTTCCGCTGACAAGACGGATTTCAAACGGTTCACTTCTGTTTCCAGATAGCTAGGGAATTGAAAAAAAAATATATATATATTTTGAAGAATAATCAGGTTTTCAATTTTCAATTATACTTCTTAAAAATTATTTCTTACTGGATATGCTCTTCAGTACGACGATGACGAATAGAATGTTTTGCTCTTTCTGCTCCAATATCAACACCAGTAGAATAACGTCGGTGTTTTCTCCACCAAGTTTGTATCCTCCTAGAAGCTTCTTGAATATCTTCTTCAGGAATACGACGCTCATTCATATTAATTCGTTTGGAACTTAGGCTTCTAGGTTGTTGAATTCCAATAGGGATAACACCATTTGTTCCACTTCCAGATGCAGTTATTCCAAATAATCTTCCAGACCCAGTGGCCGCAGGAATACTAACAAAGTCTGCTGTTGGAGTTTGGAGTATTGGACGTAAGTCTGGACTAAGGAGATCATCCAACACTGGAAGAAATGTACTATTTGCCGGGAGTGCCATTGCCATTAATACCACTGTATGTCCTGACGATAATATAAGTAATAACAAGTGACTTAGGTACAAATAATACACCTGAAAGAACACCTTGGCTTCCTTAGGCATAGATGAACTTATCATATTATAAACCATATAGTATAGTATCATCATACCTGATAAATTAAAAGTTTCTCTTATAAAATCCGACTGATTCTGATTAGGTTGCTCGAAACTTGAACTGGAAAAAAAGACAACAAACGGACAAAGAGAATAAGNTAAAATCCGACTGATTCTGATTAGGTTGCTCGAAACTTGAACTGGAAAAAAAGACAACAAACGGACAAAGAGAATAAGACAGATTTCAACAATCACATCCAGGTTCATTGTTCAGTTTACTTTACTCACGGTAACAACAGGAATTATAAAGTTGAGTGTCAGCTTACGTAATATCCAGCGAGCCAGGTTCAATCTAATGAGCAGTTATTTCAATTTTCAATTTAATATTTTTTATTATGGTTTATAAAAAATTTAATTAAATTAAATTCAAATTTAAAAATTCCCACCAATTTTCTATAAACCCGCCGCGCCATTATTGAGACGTGACCGTGCAGGCGTTTAGTTGATTAATAGGCTGATTAGTTGGACTGATCAGAAAATACAGGCACAGTTTAAGTAGAAGAAATTTCTAAAAATGGGTAACAATGCTCTACATGTTATTCAAGGACATAATTGTTGTTATTTTAAGCTCAAAATTACCCAAAAATCTTCTCATATTTTGGTTNAAATAATTGTTGTTATTTTAAGCTCAAAATTAGCCAAAAATCTTCTCATATTTTGGTTTTAAAATAAAGCAATGGCTTGATTGATTGCTTGATTGTACTTTATCTANCCCAAAAATCTTCTCATATTTTGGTTTTAAAATAAAGCAATGGCTTGATTGATTGCTTGATTGTACTTTATCTCAGTGTCAAAAGTATCAATTTACAAAACAAAACTAGTATTTTAATTCGATACTTTTTTAAAAGACAAGAGTATCGATTTTTTATACAAGTAAATATATTTTATGTGATTTAATCACTTAAGCCAAAAATATGCCAAGTTTATGAAATATTTTGTGGGANACAAGTAAATATATTTTATGTGATTTAATCACTTAAGCCAAAAATATGCCAAGTTTATGAAATATTTTGTGGGACTTTTAATCTTTAAAAATAAAAATTTAAAGGAAATAACCCAGAGTATATCAGCGACTGCAATCGCAGTCTTAAGCTTACCTTTCTTTTTGTCAAAATAAGTTGAATTTTAAAACAAAAAAATTACCTGAATAAATGTTAAAATGAAAATTGATATAACTGGTTTCTAGACGAATGATATTTCAATGATTCTTCTTGGTGAGAAGGTTGAACTAATTAAGTCGTTGTTTTATTAGTATAATTTCGTCAAAGGACAAAGATTAGGGTACTATTGAGCTTTAAACTTAAATTGGATTATTTAAAGCAATATTTATAGTCAAATTGACCGCTGTTCTTGATTGAATGTTCTTGATTGAATGTTTTTGATTGATTTTTCTTNTAATATTTATAGTCAAATTGACCGCTGTTCTTGATTGAATGTTCTTGATTGAATGTTTTTGATTGATTTTTCTTGATTGAATGTTCTTGATTGATTTTTCTTGCTTGATTTTTATTGATTGAAATCTAAAAGTGGTCGGCATTCCCACTTTACCTTCTTTTTTATAAGCCTATTCGATAAGCTAATAGAAAGTGAAGAAAAAGCGCGAATTTTTCAAAATTGAATTTTATGAATGAATGGTATCAAGTTAAATTTCTTTTGTTTATCATCATCATCATCATCATCAGTTATCGATTGTTTTGTTTTCTTATGTAAAATACCCATTAAAGGAAAGTACTTAAGTAAGCTTGAATTTCTGTATTTGCTGTAGTGAATTCTGCATTGGAATAAATTGATAANTAAAGGAAAGTACTTAAGTAAGCTTGAATTTCTGTATTTGCTGTAGTGAATTCTGCATTGGAATAAATTGATAAGCTTGGCATTCAACAGAGATCACTATACCATTGGAGTCGCTGGAAACTAAGGTCAGTTTTTCCTTCAGTCGNTAAGCTTGGCATTCAACAGAGATCACTATACCATTGGAGTCGCTGGAAACTAAGGTCAGTTTTTCCTTCAGTCGAGGTCACTCATAGAAAAACAGTTTGAACTATCACTGTTCAATAGATGGGAACAATGTCGGACAGTGACAGTTCAAGCTCATCTTCTTCAGGTTCATCTCCGAAGTCTACAAAAGTTAAATCAAAGGCTAAAGAAGGTCAAGAAAAAAAATCTGGAAAGTCATCAGCAGAAATCTTGAATGAACTTTTTGGTACTTTCAACTCATCTTTTGATGAAGGTGAAGCTACTTCTTCAAGAAACAGATCGAAGAATAGTAGTCATTCTCCTCGGAAGAAAAAGAAGTCCAAGGAAAAGGTGAAGGAGAAGGATAAATCTAGTAAGAAAGATCGATCCAAGTCTAAAGAGTCTTCTAAAAAGGAGAAGAGTCATCGGAAACGAAAATCAAAATCTCCACCTATACTTTTGAAGAAGGAAAACAACGAAGTTATTCCTCTTCCGGTCACTAAATCTAAATATCCAACAATTGAATTTCAAGGGAAAACAATAGTTTTGGACATTGAAGAAGGTGAAATTACGGAAGAAGCTGAGAGAAGAGCTGAGAGAAAGAAACATTTACGAAAACGTTCTGAAAAAGAAGAAAGTGAAGAGCAACGAAGTAGTAATAAAAAGAAGAAAAAATCACATGAAAGTTTGAGTGATGATGAGAAATTGTCATCGTCTTCAAAAGCTGATTTTCGTTCTTCAAAGTCAAAACAAGAAGGTCGAAGAGATAGTTACAGTGATCATTACGAAGACAAAAGTCGACGTGATTCATACAATACGACTAGCAGTAGCAGTGGAAGTAAAAAACGGAAAGATTCATATCACAAGTCCCACTCAAAGTCAAGGTCTAGGTCAAGATCACCTTCACAGCGAGGTGAGCGGAATCCACGAAATGATAAAAGTTACTATCAGTCTCTTCGCTGGGAGAAAGCACGGGATAGATCACCAGACAAATCTTACTACTACAACTCCGCTCGTCGAAACAGTGCTAATGAGTATGAATACAATAAAAGATATAATGAAGGGCGTGGTGGCTTCGGTTATAGTGGAAGCTCATCTCGTCAAGACAATGAAGATGATAACTATGACTATCGTAGAAATCGAGACAGAGGGTCTCATAGCCGACGAAAATCCAGATCTCCCTCAAGTAGTAGTTCACGTTCACGATATCGTGAAAGATCAACTCTACGCCGACTTCATCCTGATGATATTATTGACAAAGGTATATTGCTAGAGATAGCTCGAAAGAATGCAGCGAAACTTATGAAACAAGGAGTTCTGCCGACAGATATTTTTTCACGTGATCAAATTCTTGCAATCAAAGCTGGAGGAAAAAGTGTTGAAGAATTGACTGAGTATTGTAAGCGAGTAGCCAAGAGGGACGCATTGGGTGATGCTGGAGGAGATTCTTCTGACGATGAGCACCTCATCCATCATCCCTTCAATGTTAAGGACAGACCAATGCCTGCCATTACTTTGAACATACGGAATGCAATTCCATTACCTATTCGTTCACCCCATGAGTTGGCAATTGAGAATGCAAAATTAAAAATTCAATTTCCAGTATCCAGTGGTACACAACACAGGTACAAGGAGTTGGAATGGAAGGTTGTTGACAAGGATGATGAAAAGGACAAGGACAAAGAAAAGGACAAAGAGAAGGAAAAGGAGAAAAAGAAAGAAGATTTGAGCAAGGCGTAAGTAGTTCTAAAAAATTGATATTCTTGATCTAAAATTTATCAAAATACTAGTACACATCAAGAGTGATTTACATTAATTTTTATTTGTTTCTTCTAGATTGGTACCATTGACTCCCAAAATTGGAACAGTAGCACCAATGCTACAAAAATTTATTCCAGATCCTGAAATCAAACCATTAGAAATAACTTTAGAACCCAAACCTTCAACAATAGTGGACATTGGTTCAGTAATTTCAAAGAGACTTCGAGCAATGAAAGAACTTCAAGAAAATCCTGATGATACAAGTGCAAAAGAAAAGCTTGACGCAGCTACTTCAGAGGTTCTATCAAAAATATTTTTATACCTTACTCTTACTCTTAATAACAAATACACAAAGCAAAAACTTTTTTTGAAACTTATGTAAAATTTTGTTTTTTTTTACAGATGAAAGAATGGGCTGAAGCGAAAGCTTTAGAACCAAAATTTCTCACACCTGCAGAATTACTAACAGGTCCACAAGCTTGGGCAAAGAAGGATCAATTGAAGACAGCTACTGCTGTCCAAGGGGGTATGGGAATGCACTTACTTCAACGTATGGGTTGGAGTCCTGGAGAAGGACTTGGTAAAAATAAAGAAGGATCTACTGAACCATTAGCTTTGGATATCAAAACTGATAAAAAAGGACTCGCAAGTTCATCAGATCTCAAAGGTCCTAGTTTACCTTCAGTTTTTGATTTATCAGGTAAGAAAAATAATCAAAATTAAAAATATCCTTAAATTCTTGATTGAATTGTGGTGACTCCCACTCCATCAATGAAAATTTCTTGAATGAAACTCTGCTTACTAAATATTAAAAAAAAAATTTTTTTTTTTTTTTTTTCAAATTTGTTATTATTTAGGGAAACATCCGGTGTCATCTCTAATGGAACTTTGTGCAAAAAGACGATGGGGAGATCCAACATTCTTACTCTGTTTTGAACACGGTCCTGCTCATAAAAGACAATTTGTTTACAAAGTGACTGTCAACGGTGTTGAGTATCAACCCTGTGTAGCTACAAAAAACAAAAAAGAAGCAAAAGCTAATGCTGCTGCATTTTGTCTCCAATCACTTGGACTTTTACCTACACCAAAACCTACAGTTATATCAGCTCCTCCACAACTTCTCCAAACAGTTCCAACAACCACTACTATTACTAGTTGTTCAACTCTAGGTTCAAAATCAGATACAAAACTTATGCCACCACCACCACCACCACCACCAGCACTTACAAAATTACTCGACCTTCCCCTTCCACTTCCACACTCTCAATCAACGAATATTCCTCCACTTATTCCACCAAAATTAGTCACATCACATACAAATTTTCCACATTTACAAAGTAGGTTAATGAATTTAGCAGGTGTATCTACATGTCCATCACCTACTGCTGACGGTATGTTCGTAGCTCCAACAATCGTCCAACTACCTTTACCACCTTCGTCATTACGTAAGATCATTATTTTTCTTTTTACAAATTGAAATTCCGTACTAATTTCAAAAGTTCCATTATTACTAGTATAAAAGATGTTTACTTTGGTTGTTTTTTCTTTTTCAGAGGGTTTCCCAGGATTGACTACATTTTAAGTTACTATAAATAAGAAAGAAGAAAAGTTTAGTATTGAGACTGAATAGTTATGAATCATAACTTATGATATCTANTCATTACGTAAGATCATTATTTTTCTTTTTACAAATTGAAATTCCGTACTAATTTCAAAAGTTCCATTATTACTTAGTATAAAAGATGTTTACTTTGGTTGTTTTTTCTTTTTCAGAGGGTTTCCCAGGATTGACTACATTTTAAGTTTACTATAAATAAGAAAGAAGAAAAGTTTAGTATTGAGACTGAATAGTTATGAATCATAACTTATGATATCTAANTTACTATAAATAAGAAAGAAGAAAAGTTTAGTATTGAGACTGAATAGTTATGAATCATAACTTATGATATCTAAGGTAAGTATTGAACTTGTTATAAAACCCTCTCTATTTCTCAAGGTCATTAATTATTCAGAANTTATGATATCTAAGGTAAGTATTGAACTTGTTATAAAACCCTCTCTATTTCTCAAGGTCATTAATTATTCAGAAAGTATTATAAACTCATTTTGTTCATTTCTATTAAGATAAAAATGAAAAGAAGATTTGTAAAGCACAACACACTNAAGTATTATAAACTCATTTTGTTCATTTCTATTAAGATAAAAATGAAAAGAAGATTTGTAAAGCACAACACACTCATTCAGTGTTTTTTCAACTGGACGTGTCATGAAGTTTTTCAATTTCTACTGAAAGTTCTCGTAACGCTAATACCAGTTCTCCTTGGTCTTTATCTGAAAGCCAGTCTTGGGAAGTGTCCCCTTGTGCCTGGAAACAGGCAATAATATAAAATGTTAAAAAAAAGAAGATTTTTAGCCAATTTATTATTTCAATTGATATCTTTTGAAATTTTAAGTTTTATTATTACAAATTCTCTACTAACTACAACTCTATTATTATTAAAGGTAGAATTTTTATTCGTAAAGGGGGGTGTCATCAATTAGGTAATTTTTTTTTTGTAAGTTTAGTTTATAATTTTAGGATATGATATTATTTATGTTAAATTTAATGATGCTTATCTTACCTTTGCAGAATTGAGATCAAAATGCATTCGAGCCAATCTCTCTTGCTTTGCACGCACTGCTTCCATTGTTTCCAGTGAATGACCTTTTCCTATTCAAAATTTCAAGGTAAATAATTTATTATCTGATTGAGATAATGAAGAGGTAACTTAACAAATAATAAGAGTTATAATAATACCAAAAGCACTTAGGTCACCAGAATGAAATGAAGCAAGAAGAGACAGTAAGGATGTTTCCATATTCTTAACTTCATTTACTGCCGATAGAAAAGAATGACCTGGAGGATCTACTGGTTTTGTTGATAAAGGAGGTCCCCCAACCCCACTTGAAGCNTACTGGTTTTGTTGATAAAGGAGGTCCCCCAACCCCACTTGAAGCCATTTTATCGAATTTTTAAAAAAATGTAAGTACATGTAACATGTAAGCTAAAGCTAACCCTTGCTTTTTTTTTCTTTTTTTTTTTGATTGAAGTATCTTATATCTAGTTGGTTCACCGCCTATTGTTTTGCGTAATAATAATAATAGGTTTGCTTTATCAGCTTTTTCGGGATGATAACGTGGTGCTTAGTAANGCCATTTTATCGAATTTTTAAAAAAATGTAAGTACATGTAACATGTAAGCTAAAGCTAACCCTTGCTTTTTTTTTTCTTTTTTTTTTTGATTGAAGTATCTTATATCTAGTTCGTTCACCGCCTATTGTTTTGCGTAATAATAATAATAGGTTTGCTTTATCAGCTTTTTCGGGATGATAACGTGGTGCTTAGTAATGCTAGTGTAGTCAGTAGTGACTGACCATGAGTCACCACAAAACCTCAGTAGTCAGTAGTAAGCTGAAAATAGTCAAATTGTCTATTTTTGATCATTCAGTTAGAGTTGTATTATCTACGTAGTTAGTACTAAACAGGACCCAACCATGATGAAAGGATGACTATCTAAAATCACTTAGTTTTGGTTGAAAATTTTTTTTTAGTTTAATTATTATAACTGTATAGTATTTGTTAGAGCAACTACAAATATTTGTGTAACCCTTTTTTTTTGTTTTTCGTAATCAGTAATCACATATTATATAGCCTTGAGCTTAACAAGAAATATTTACAGGTANAAATCACTTAGTTTTGGTTGAAAATTTTTTTTTAGTTTAATTATTATAACTGTATAGTATTTGTTAGAGCAACTAAAAATATTTGTGTAACCCTTTTTTTTTGTTTTTCGTAATCAGTAATCACATATTATATAGCCTTGAGCTTAACAAAAAATATCTACAGGTATAACCATGTAAAAACTTTACCACAAAGAGTTGGATTCTGACGAATGGATACTCTTTTAATAGTACTTCCACTTTCCACAGACACAGCGCAGATTATTTTGAGGTAAAAGAAACATTCGTCAACATTTCCTTAGATCATCAGGTTGAGTGACACTTCTTAGTGAATTTCTTCCGAAGAAATCTCTTGAGAAATCATAATAATTGTTTTTTTTTCTTGTTGTTATTGTAAAATTATGAATCTTCTAAAGCTAAATACGGATTTTATTTCTAAACTTACAGATCATCATTCTGTTGCTGGGTTACTTCTGAAAATTGAAAGAAAATTACTCAGTCGTATACTAGATTAGCGTGTAATGTTAAGTAAATAAGTTCTACGGTGATATTACTTTTTGAAGAAGTTGTCCATCGATTTCCGTCTAAAGAAGTTTTTTTTTTTTTCTTGGCAGCATCTTATTAGAGAATTTCTTGGTAAGCTCTTGATAATTTGTTGGTAAAGTATTCCTTAATTTTTTTTTTTAAACTTTAGGTTGTTAGGGTTTAGGCAAAGCATTTGTTAATAAGTAAGCTCATTGTTTAATTTAATGTATTTTTGTTTAAATTTTCTAATTTGTTTTTATTTAGGACTAGGAGTGTGGGGTACCTGAGAGAGAATTAAAAATTAAGAATGTCATCATCCTCAGGCGTTAGTAGTAGTGATTCTGATGGAAAATCTCGACGAAGTGCTACAGCCAATCGAATCATTACATTAGCTGGACTTGGTGGAACTAAGAAAACCTCATCTAGTAGTAGTTACGGCAGCAACACAAAAACATTTCCAAGTTTTCGATTTAGTCCAGAGAATGAAGAAATTCAAGAAATTTTATCAGTCTCAGTAAATTCTGTTGATGAAGATAATGGAGTTGGTGGAAGTAGTAGTAGTGTATTAGACGAAGCACCATCAACTGGAGGAGGTTGTAAGATTAATTTATTATTGAATTTGAGATAACTGGATTTGAATCAACTAATTGTGTTTTTTCTTTCTGATCGTAACCACTTTGTTGACTCAAAGACAGTCGTCGTCGTTCATGATTACTACTAATCAGTAATCATGATTCATGAACGACTGTCCTTATGTTTTTGTCATTTTTTTTTTATTTTTGATGTTGTTTTTTCTTTTTTATGACTAAAAGTAATTAATTTTTTGTTTTATAGGTGAAGAACTCTTGATTCCACTATCAGAATCTCTTCCTTCATCTCCTAAACCTGGTGAAACTAGTCCAATTAAGGAGTACATTCGAAAAAATTGGACAAATAAATGGGATAAAAAATCTCTATCACTTGATTTAGATTTTCGTGGAAAAATTAAAACTGCAATTGAAGATAAACGGAAATCAATTGTTTCACATTTTATACCAGAAGAAACAGGACTCGTTGTTCCATCTTCATCTGTATCTGTTATCCCTGAACATACAGGAATTACACTGATGAATAACAGTGGGAATATTGGAAGTGGGACTGAAGTCAGTTCAAATACAAGCAGTAGTAGTACTACTACAAAATCTGATAATCGTATCTTTACATTTGACAACAGTACTCAAAAAGTTACATCAAACATATCACAACATTCAAATATAGTAGTAGTGATGGGTCCTACTACAGCTCGAGCACATCATTCAGATGATTATGAAGAAATTGGTGTTGATTTTATAGCAAGTTTAGAACATCAAGACTCAATGGAAGATCTCTTATTGGCTGAACAAGTAGATTTAAATAATCTCAATTGGATATACTCACCTACTAATTGTGTAGAAAAATTTGAAGGTGTTCTAACAAATATTGAATCTGAAGTATCTACTTCAACAACACTTCGATGTCAATCAGATGAACCTGAGCTTATTAGTTCTTTAGCCAAGTCCATTATGTTTGATATATTTCAACATTTTTTATTCAAGTATTTCATAGTTCTACTTGGAGCAGCTATTCTTCTACCACATAATTCATTCCTAACGGCCTTCCTTTGGTTCATTTGTGGGATTTTATTTACTACAATTGTATCACAAAGTTTCTCAAATGGAAATTCTTATGGAAATATTGAGACTAAATCAATGGAGTCCAATTACAAGAATAGTGGAGAAAGTTCTACTACTAGTACTTCTACTGTTCTTGGAAATAACAGCAGTATTAGTAGTATCCCACTTTATGAAAGTGAGCTACTATCACTCAAACTCTCGCCAAAATCTCAGGTATTTGTTATTTTAATCTAAGTAAATTTTTTAGTTANAACAGCAGTATTAGTAGTATCCCACTTTATGAAAGTGAGCTACTATCACTCAAACTCTCGCCAAAATCTCAGGTAATTTGTTATTTTAATCTAAGTTAAATTTTTTAGTTATTTTTTTTTTAATCAAAAACTTTGGTAAACTTTGGGTTTTTTGTTTTTGTTTTGTGATAGGGTTGGATGCTCTTGTTCGATGGTCATTACAATCCCCGTGTGATAACTTTCCATCAGACTGATCCCGTTTTTATAAGACTCGACTCATCCAATTTATACATATCAACTCCATCACCAAAATATAGGATCCCTAGAAGAAAACTCTGGAATGACCCACAATTCAATCATGACATTAAATTCTTTCGGCACACAGTTTATAATCTCTCTGGAGCACAAATTTTTATAGCTCCAGAAAAACTTGCTACAAAACGAGTCTGGAACAAAAAGGTTTGGGAAATAATTATTAGTGATATTGATAACTGTTGATTTTGATATAAAAATTGTTAAAATTGATTTTAAGTAGGAAATTTCGATGATGAGAAATATTCATAATTTTTTTTTTTTTTTTTTCTGTTGTGAATAGTATCCAATTGGTGTGAGGTTTGGGAATTCATCATTTTCTTGGCATGTAATTCGAGCTCCTGATCCATCAACTTCATCAAGCTTATCGACACCTGCTGAAGTTAACTCAACTTTGTTATCTCGAGGTGGATCAACTAATTCACTCAAAGATATTGAATCTGATGGTAGTACACCAATTCAACACTTAACTTCAGGAGATAAAAAAAATTCTTCGATGAATTTAATTAAAGGAGACAAAGACTTTTCACGGCGTGATTTAGAAGGGAAAGTATTCTACTTATTTTCAAGGACTTGTCGTGAAAAGGAAGATTGGTAAGTAGAGTGATAATAAATAATTAAAATTAGGGAACAAATTATTCTTAAAAATCTCCTTGTATAATACGTGTATTATATATCGATTTTTAGTTCAAAATTCTATTGGAGCGTGTTTGCGTGTAAAATTATTAATTTATAATTTATTTAAATATGAATAATTTTTGTTGAACAAAAAATGTATGGAAAAATGGTTATAATTTACGTCATTGTACACGAGCAGGATTTATATCTTGTAACATGAGTGCGTGTTATACATGAGAGCGTATTATACATGAGAGCGTATTATTACATGAGAGCGTATTATACACGAGATTTTTAAGATATTAATTTAGACTAATAAGATTTATAAAAGTTTTGATTTTATAGGTATCGGAGATTAATTGGTGCTTCAAAGATTAATCAAATTCGAAATCAACCAGGAAATTCATCAGGAAGTCGTGCTCCCACTCCTATTCCAGATCTACAGGAAGATTATTTGAGATTTATGCAAAATATTATACCAAATTTTGAAAATTGTTTACAAGAAGGAAGTAATGGGAAGAAAGAACATGGGAAACTAAAAGAAAGTACATCTGTTGATTCAGATGAATCTCAAGCAGGATCTTCATCAAGAGATACTCCACCAGAAGAACTACTTGATTTAGAAAGTATTATGACAGTACCTCAGAGTCCAATGTTTCTCAATGCAATTCTTGGAAGACTTTTGTATGATGCTGTTCGATCACCATTTTGGTCTTTACAACTTCAAAATATGATTCAACGAAAGTTAAATTTTGTCAAGAGACCACCATTTGTAGAGTTACTTATTGTAAAAGATTTAGATCTTGGAGGATCATTCCCTGTCATCCAAAGGTAATTACAAATATTTAAATTTTGATTTTATAATATTTCAATAATTTTCAAAATAAGACACTTATAACTAATTCGTTTATAAGTTATTGTTATTATGGTTAACTCTACTTTTGATTATGTGGCATTTAGAGCTTCTACTCCAATTATTGACTCTCGAGGACTTTGGATTGATTTGGATATGACTTATGAAGGAAATTTTTGTCTTACATTGGAAACAAAAATTAATTTATTAAAATTACGAAGATCTCCTACAAATGATGAAGAAATAATTGACTATGAAGTTGGATATGAAGATGAAGATACTACAAGTGGAACAAGTGATGAAATACTTGTGGGTAATCTCTATGATTCTGATGCAGAAGATAGTGGTGAATCATCTGAAGAAGAGATTGATGCAGAAGCATTCCTTCGAAATTATCCAGAAGAAAATTCTTTAAGAACAGGTGATTCATTTCAATCAAATGGAAGTAATTCTACTCTTCCAGTACAACCTAGTAAAGGAGCTAAATTTCTTAAAATGGTTGAAAAAGTTGCAACTTCAAATTTTGTTTCGGAAATGAAAGTTGTAAAGAGTGCAATTGGAAAAGTTGCAAATACACCATTACTTCTAACAGTTGAAGTAAAACAAGCAAGTGGAACAATTGCTGTTAATATTCCATCTCCACCAACAAATCGAGTTTGGATTGGATTTCGAACAAAACCAATGATGAAACTCATCACAACACCACGTGTTGGGGAAAGATCGGTAAATCTTACTCCACTGACAGATTGGATTCAAAGGAAAATTCATCAACAAATTCAGGTTAATCTTATTTCAATCTTTTCATGATCCTGAATTAGAATTCTTGATTGATTTATATTAACTTATTATAGAGTTTTGATTGTCAACTAATAGTAAGAAAATGAGATATAAATTTTTTTTTTTTGTTTGTTTGTATTTTAGAGAGTTCTGGTTCTCCCCAATATGGATGATATTACAATCAAGCTTATGGAATTTAAACTTCCTGCTTAACCCATTGGAAGCAAAACCACCGTAACTTGAATTTCTTAAAAAATATATATAACTCAATTCGCAATCGCTTTGCTACATGGAATGAAAAATGCCAAAAAAAAAAAAAAAAAAAAAGTTATAAATGAAATCAATAATGTATTTTTTCCTTTGAGTTCATAGTTGGAATTTCAACTAAAAGTATCGAGCTATTCGGAACAATGTTTTTCGTCCAAGGTGCTTACCTTTAAATGGTTGTCAAATTGATATTAGGTATAGGATTAGATTGAATTTAGTTAAATTTTTTGTGTATCTTTGTAATTATTTTTTTATAGTATATGATTTAATTAACTTTTTCTAAACTTTCGTTCTTTACTGTAGTGAAATGTAAGATTTAGATTAGGGAATTATAAATTCTCCTTGCAATAATGTCATAATTGTTGCATGGTGAAGTTCAAGTTGGAAGTTGTATCCGAATTTTAGGATACAATAATTATTGTTTGATCTATGAGAATGTCAAATCAAATTAGAATTTGGAATTATTTAATTATGCGTTACAAAGTTATTATGAATATTTTTTACTTAAAAAAAAACAAGTTAACGAAGAGTTAATGACGGATGATACATTTGGTTAGGAAGACTGGAAAATTAGGAAAATAAAAAATTATGTATATATATGTTTAATATTTTGTGTTAAATTAGGGAAGGATTTAATGGATTTGTCGATTATCAATGAAGACGTGTCTTCATTTTATTATCAACTTGTCGTACAACTTGGACAGCTGCCTGTCGTAGTCGCGCTGTTGCCATTGGTGTTACCTTTCTATAACCAGCTCTCCTTGCTCCAGGATTTACACCACTTTTATTATCACCTGCAACTTGAATATTTCCAGGTGGAAAAACACGAAGTTTTCGAATTCGTGTTGGTTTTCCAGGACTAAGTCGTATTTCAAGAATTCCTTTGAGTTGTGGAGCAGTTGCAGTAGCTGCTGGAGGTGGTGGAGTAGAAACTGTACCATCTTCATCTTCACGACTCACTTTATTCTTGATTTTCTGAAATTTAAGAAACAATTTGTTTCATTAGAAAAGGTTACAAAGAATTATTATCCTAAAATTTTTGGTTTGATTTGATTATTGGTTAGAAATTTTTTGTATTGGAGTGAATTTGTGATGATAATTAATTTTTACTGTTTAAAATTATTAATTTTTCAGATTACCTTCGGAAGTATCTCTAGTGCAACTGGTCCTAGTAGAAAACGACTTCGAATGATTCTTGCCTTTTCGCCATCTTTAATAACTTGGANCTCTAGTGCAACTGGTCCTAGTAGAAAACGACTTCGAATGATTCTTGCCTTTTCGCCATCTTTAATAACTTGGACATTTCCATCTCTTCGGAGTGTTGAAAGTCCATTCAAAACCCCTCTGGTGGGTCTTGGTGAGTTTTTCTTCTTCGGTATCATTGGTTTCGATGACTCCGATTCTTCTTCGCTATCATTGGGTGGGGTTTTTTTAGTTTTGTTTTTATTACCGCGTTCTGGTTTAGTCTCATTTTTGTTTCCATTTTTTAACTTATTTTTACCCTTTCCTCGTCCCTCTTGAGCAGTATCTTCAGCAGTACTTTCAATCTCTGCAGCATTTTCCTGAGCTTCTTTTGATGAAGTATCTTCTGTACCATTCTTCTTCTCGAACATTGCTCTAAGAAAAATGAAACTGAAATGTTTAGTAATCATACACTTGTATATTTTAAGAGATTTTTTGATCTCTTAATTTACCTGATTCTTCGGCGTAAGATGTCTGAATCAAGAAGTGTCATATGCCTGATGGATCGTTCATCTTCTTCATCTTCTGTACTATGTTCATCAGCTTCATTCTCATCGTCATCAGCATCGTGATGAGACTGAGAGTCGAACCCAGATCCACTGTCAGAGTCTTCATCATCTATTCTTGAACTACCTTTTTTCTTTAATTTACCTTTTCCATTATTCCCAGGAGTACCATTTTTCTTATTTTTATTCCCTTGGTTATTATTATGATTTGCACCGGCATAGAGATTGACACGAAGTGGATCCATTCGTTTCTTACGAATCAGTGAATTCATTCTACTCAAAACAGCATCCATATAGGCATTATATTTTTCAAGATCAACACCTTTTCCTTTGGGTTTTTGCTTTTTGGTAACCCCAAATTGATTTTGTTTTTGACCTTTCTTAACGGTCTGCTTCTGTGANCCTTTGGGTTTTTGCTTTTTGGTAACCCCAAATTGATTTTGTTTTTGACCTTTCTTAACGGTCTGCTTCTGTGAACTGTTCTTCCGTTTTGGATTATTTTGTCGGTTCCTTTGATCATTTCTTTTGTTCTGTCCTCGACGTCTATTTGAGTTACTATTTTTATTGTTATCTGCTCGATTTTGCCTAGAATTTGGCAAGTCACTTTGTGGTTCATTGGAAATGATATCAGTTGTAGCTCTAACTTCATCATCCTGTTCTTCCTGGATTTCTACTTTATCTTCTACTTCGTCATCATCCTCATCGTCAAATTCAGCTGTAAATGGTAAAACACAAATCGAAACCTTTTAGAATAAATTTTCTTAAAGAATAATCTAAAACGCATTCTTACCGGCGAAAATCTGTTGCAAAATCTCTTCTACTTTCACACTGTCTTTGGACTTACCACTTACTACACTTCCATTGTTTGTGGTGCTATTGTTCTCAGCAGTAAGATTTTCTTTGGATACTCTGTTGATAGAACTTTCACCTTGTTCAGTCTGTACTTGGCTAAGAAGTTGATTATAAATAGGAACTTGATTAGCAAATTGTATTTGTGAATTTTCTAATTGAATTTGACTAGATTGTTGATTAGCGGAAGAGGCTGAGAAATTCCCAATGAGTAGTAGAAAGAGACAATAGAAATAATAGAGTCGAAGAAAATTTTGTATTTTCCAATATAAATAACTTCCGGTTTTGTTCCTACTGTCAATGGTCACTTTGGACAGGAGTGACATCCTGATAAGACTCATACGACAGTCACCGGTTTACTATATCACTGTGCTGAAAAATTTAAGTAAGACGACTCCAACCTATGTGAACAATATTCACACGATTAGTCATACAAAATTGATCAGAAATGAATGAAAAAAAAAATCACGATTAACTACTAACCAAGTAACGAAATTGGTTGCAAATCTTGAAGAATTATCTTGTCTCTCAAACTTTATGTATACTGTATGTAGTGGTGGTGATTGTCTTGAAGAGGTGTTGTAAATGTTGATAACAAGGATACGATTGAGGTTAAGAAAGATAAATGTAAAACCATGAGTTAAGGGCAAGGTTATTACTAGTTTCTTGATCTTCAAAAAGCTCTTGTTTGTATTGAAATTAATCTTGACGAAGAGTTATAAGAGCCTACGAAGGGGAGATAAGAAGACTCACTTGGTCGTGTCGATGAGTTCTAAAAGTAAAGTAGGCCCTTGGATACTTCACTTTACTACACAGAGAGATGATGGATTTTTAATCTTCCTGAGGCTGCTACTGCTAGTAGCTTCTGCTAGAAAGTTCAAGTTGTTCCTTATTATTACTACTGAAATTTTCATCTAGACATGTCACCACAACTCACTAGTAGGATTAGTAAAACTTGAATGTTATTTGTGAAACAAGTTTTATGAACGATGATCTTCTTCCTTCAATTTCAGTAAGATCAGTAGTAAAGTAGTGGTACTTGGTAACTTCAGTAGTTTCTAGACATAACACAATGGACGGACGTGATAAGGGGGATGAACTGAAAAAGATTGTTTTCATGAGCTCCTTTTTATACGAACAAATAATTAAAGTAATGTGTTTTATTTCAGAGAAACTTGTAAACTTTTGGTATTCAACTAATAAGTAATTAACGAAGCGTTTGTTCTTTGCTACCTATTTTAAAAGGTTAAGTAAATTATTTAGCCAAAATTGGAAAGTTATAGGAAAATTTACATTTTGTAATGATTAGAATTTAAAATAGTTTAATTTACAACGCATTTCTAAGATGATATTTTAGAAAAACGTACTACAACAATGTCAAATTATTTTTGGTTCCTTCAATGACCACAAGAATTAAGGTTAAATAGACCATTATTGTAATTTGGGAAAAGTGTAACACCTACTTTTAAATATTTTCGGCAACTTGTCGTGTCCTTCGTGTCGTGGGAAGTCTTGCAGAAACAAAATCATTACACTTTAGCTAAGAATAGTAATTCGAACCTCATCCGAGTCCTTAGTCCTAGTCCTACTGATTGCAGAATGAATGATTTTTATGTTTTTAACGAGTTGTGTAGTTAAATTTTGTACTAAATTTGTGTATTTCGATAATTAAATTTTAAAAAATGGTGGATTTTCGATGAACGATTGTCGATGAATGATAAACGATGATTAACAATTTTTATTGAAATGCCGCGCCTTTCACTTCAGTTGAACCACAAAAATTCAAAATTTTAAATTCAACCAATCAGGTTTGAATGTTTAAATTTATGAACAATAATCTGATTGGTTGAATTTGAATTTTTGAATTTTTTAGTTTAGTATCCATATTGCAAGACTCAGTATATACGAAATGTTAAAAAAAAAAAATATTAAAAATTAAATCGTCAATTATTATCATTTCAAAAAAGTGTTTTTTTTTTTTAAGTTACCAAAATTCTGAAATTTTTAATTTTTGCGTAATCAGGCACTTCGAGGCGTCTGTTTTCAATACTGCACTGCTGGCTGCTGCGGTTTTTTGGTTATTTTTTCTTCTTCTCCTCCTCTCTCTATTACATGTATTTTCATTTATGTTTTCGCTTTCAACAAATCTAGACGTACGTCACGGAGATTAACTTCAGCTGAAGGGATTGATATTTTGGAAGTTGTCCACACTGTGAAATGAGGCCAGGCAAGCTCTTAGGTCATCTCCATCAGTACTTTCCAAGTCCTCTTCACTCCTAGACTTGAATGTCAGTCAAATCTATAATTTTGTGGAACAAAGGGGACCCTTAAGAAGACTAGAGAGAGAGACAAAGAAATGGCAAGGCAGGATAAGGACAAAGGGTTCCAGGAAAAACTGAAAAATTTCTTTCGGATTAATAAAGGACAAGGTGAGCTAGATTTTGATTTTTTTTTTGATTAGAAAGATTTATCTTTTGTTTCTGCCGTTTTTGGCTGGTTTTATTCTGCGAATGAAGTATTGTCAACGACGGGCATGTAAATCAGCTGATTGTGTAGCTCTATATGTTTCCATTTACACTGCTCGTCTTGTGCATGCCTTTTAACCAAAGTCTCTCAGAATTAATGGAGATTCAACATACACAAAATTGATTTTATGAATTAGCATCACACCTTTTATATTATCAGCATCGATTGAATTCCGATGTCTTAATTTGTTCACAGGAGTAGCAAGATCTAAATCTGATGAGTACATTGTCCTGACAGATGAGTTAGAGGCAGAGCTCAAACATGGAAGTCCATTAGGAATTCGAGTCAAAACAGTCAAAGAATTGCTGGAGTGTGTTAAAACTGGACGATTAGAAACAGTAAGCTATATAGAAGATGATTTACGTTTATAATTTATCACATTCTTTTCTAGTTCACAATTGAAAAACTGTGGATATTGTTGAAAGACCTGTTGGTGGTAAAACCGGAAGTATCGAAAGTGAGTTTGTAAATTTTTCAATTAATCAGGTTTATTGTTGACAGTTGTGATATATATATATATAGGAAATCCGTCATCTAGTTTTCAGTCTCTTCACCTGTATTTGTAAAAATCAAATCGAGAAAAATGGCGTGATTCGTTCAAATTTCTTTTCTTTTATTCAATCTCATGAAGTTGTCGAAGATGCTGGAGCAAGGTTTGAGTTTTTAAAAGCACTCACAGAGAATGGTCGTGATGTTTCATACTTTGATGAGAAAATTGGTCCTTTTCTTCTCACCTGCATACCGAACTCACAGAATGGGCTTGTCAATACTAAAGATTTTATGTCATTTTTGGTGAATGTTATAAAATTTACACAGAGTTTCCTTGATCCGGATGTACTAGAAGGGATTATTCAGTAAGTAATTACAACTTTCACACACCATTCTTTATGAATTTAAACTAGTACCTAGATATATAATATATATTTTGCAGGGATGTATGCTTCATTTCGTGTACTTCAAGCGTGTCGGAAGATGTAACAGAATGTCTCAACGTTTTATCAGCAGTCATCTGCTACCCAAGTTTACCACCAGCGAGTCTGTCAACCCTTTTAGCGACGCTTTGTCGTACAGTCAATGTAGATTACTTGTGTCAGGCGAGCTGGAAAATTATGAGAGATTTACTAGGGACTCATTTTGGCCATTCGGGACTCTTGACAATGTGCCAATTTATGGAAACAGGAGATCATTCTGAGGAAATTGCTGTCATTCGTGGAGCAGTGTTTTTCGTAGGAGCGGTATTATGGGGAAATAAATTGGTTCGTTCTCTTAAATACTCACCATCAACTGTCCTCTCTTCTTTCAATCAGGTAAAAGGACCATTATAAAAAAAATTTCCAAATTTTCTCTTACTTTGTTCATAAAAATTTCCCATAAATCCAGAAAGCGGTAATTTACGTAAATTCGAAATTTCATAATATAAAATAATTCATCAAATTTTCAGGCTTTGGAACGGAAGAATCCATATGTCTCCTATGAAGTCATAATGAGAATTCAAGATTTGGTACGCAATCAGGGTGACACACTCCACTCTGTTTCTTGGGACCTCATTCTTGACATCGTAGACAAAGTTATCAACTATTCAAAACCAGGAATAGGAGGATATAGAGACGAATTTCAATTTCTAAAATTGACAAAATCTGTCAATGAATGTTTAGACATAATTCAACGAACGGTGGATATTGGTGGATTTGCTGGTTCTTTAGACAGATTTTATGGGGTTGTTGATGCCAGCATCAAGTTTCGGCCGGTAAAATAATTCATGTAAAATTCATTCAACTAATGAGATACCTTTTGAGTAATGAAATTTTTATCTACCTAGGAACATTCAGTTGAGAAACTCCTTCAGTACAAAATGTCAAAACTTCTCCATACAACTCGTCCTGGATGGTTTTCTAATCTTTGCACTTTTGCTGAACGACACTATCGCCTCGAGATGCGACCAGGGATGAAAGTGAAAGCTCTCACTTTTATAACTAATGTCTGCTTGGAAAATCGAGATACTCATGAAGAAGACTTAATTGAGAAAGTGATCCTTCCTTATGTCAAATCCTTAGAGACTGAAAATGACCTTACGGTCAGGCAACAAGGTGTCAAATTCATTGTTGATTTCTTGATGGACTCAAACTCAAAGAAGGGTCATGATTTGCTTCACATTTTAGAAAAGGTAAAAAAAANTGTTGATTTCTTGATGGACTCAAACTCAAAGAAGGGTCATGATTTGCTTCACATTTTAGAAAAGGTAAAAAAAATTTTTTTTTAATCTTACTTTCAATAACTGTTCGAACTAATTGAATATTTCTTTTTCTAATTATTANAAAAAAAAATTTTTTTTTAATCTTACTTTCAATAACTGTTCGAACTAATTGAATATTTCTTTTTCTAATTATTAGATTGTCAATCGACCATATGAGCTTGCAAATGCAAATACGGATACAGTTCATATTTTCAGTGAAAAGGATGTAGCTGACATCTCCGCTGCTGTACATGGACTAATCCGAATTTTTCAAACCAAAATGTACCATTTACCTTCATCCATAGCAATCGCAGCCTATAAAATCATTGTCAAGCATCTCAAGACTCACTACAGCAAACCAGTCACATTAGAAGATTGTCAATCAATTAGATATATGGCAAAGACAATAATTATTACTGTTACTGAAGAATTTTTTTTATTAACTTTTTGAATTTTTTTTTTGTCTTCAGATTTTTGAATGTTTCTTCAAAATTCGAGCTAATTCGCTCTTCCATCTTGGATTTCCAAATTCAGTTTCTGGGAATGTGATAAAGTATAGTCCTTATTTGGCCGTAGACTATCGTGAAGGGGATGAAGTAAATGTAATAGCAAGCCAATCTGGAGGTGAAACATCAATTTTCACACAAAATAGTCATCATGGAACAGGTGGAGGTGGGACTTCACCTCAACCAACTACTGGAGGGTCACAAAATCAAACATATGTACCACAACCTGTTGTCACATTCATTTCTCTGACACATGCATGTAAATTGGTTGTTTCAAGCTTACGAAAAGAAAAAGGTATCAGGATTTGTCATGATTAGTTTCAACAGAAATTTAAAAAAATTGAGTTGAAAAGTTAAATAATATAAATCATTGGATTTCTTTACAGATTGGAAAGTTTTGGAGTTAATTTTGAAGGAAATTCCCCACGTCATGGAGAACAAAGCTCTGATTCTTTCAAAACATGGGAATGATATTGATTACTTGGCCAATGCTTTGTGTGCAATGGTAAGATTTCTNGCTCTGATTCTTTCAAAACATGGGAATGATATTGATTACTTGGCCAATGCTTTGTGTGCAATGGTAAGATTTCTAGGATCTTTCTTTTTAGTGAAGATTTTTTTGTGCATTTGGAATAATTCAAGCTAATTGATTGAGTTTTTATATGATAGATGCTTGACAAATCTTCAGAGTATCCAGATACCATACGTCNGCTCTGATTCTTTCAAAACATGGGAATGATATTGATTACTTGGCCAATGCTTTGTGTGCAATGGTAAGATTTCTCGGATCTTTCTTTTTAGTGAAGATTTTTTTGTGCATTTGGAATAGTTCAANAGGATCTTTCTTTTTAGTGAAGATTTTTTTGTGCATTTGGAATAATTCAAGCTAATTGATTGAGTTTTTATATGATAGATGCTTGACAAATCTTCAGAGTATCCAGATACCATACGTCATCGCCCACCAAAGTTCCAAAAGTCAGATTTTCAAAGTTACTTGTATCCTATCCTCACAGCCCTTGTGTCCTACCATAGCCATCTTGACAATTCTCAACAACTCAAAATTGTAAAGTCATTGGAACGTGGACTAGTTTCTAGAAGTGCTCAAATGTGTATTGTGGCTCTATCAACTTGTACCTTGGAAATGAAAGACACAATGCACAGACTCTTACCGGAAGTGCTACTTTCACTCTCAAAAATTTCACCAAAAGTGAATATTGCAATCCCGGTTCTTGAGTTCCTATCAACTCTTATTCATCTTCCTCGTGTGTTTGCTTCCTTTGTTCAAGATCAGTAAGATAATATGATTCAAATTTTGTAATTTAGTTTTTATTCAAAACTTGAGATTGTACTGATATATAGGTTCATGTCAATATTTGCGATTGCTCTTCCTTATACAAATCCTTTCAAGTTTAGCCAGTACACGGTCTCACTGGCTCATCATGTGATTGCGATGTGGTTTCTTAAGTGCCGCCTATCGTTTCGGTAAAATCTTCAATTTTTTTTTTTAATTTTTTTTTTGCATAAAACGAATCTGATTTGTTAAAACTCTCTTTTATTTTCAGACGAGGGTTTGTTAGTTATATTATGAAAGGATTACAAAATAATGTTCTAAATCCTTGTGAAGAAGAAAAGCGACGAAGTGCTATGGAAATACAGAATGAAGACTCATCAAGTAGGAAGCGGAGTTCGAGTTTAACTGAACAGTCTCATAAGCGACGTGAACGTCCAGTTTCTGGTACTATTCTTGGATCAGGACCGAGAATACCGAATGCTCCACTTCATGAAACTAAGCCAGCGCTCAAAGAAGGTTTGTTAGCTTTTCATCAAGAACTAACGGAAACTTGTGTGGATCTGATGGCTCGCTATGCCTTTTCGGACTCATCGGCTCTTCCGACCAGATTCCCTTCAACTACATTTCTTCTGGCTGGGGGTCACTCACAAACATGGCTATTAGACAACCGAATAATCACAATTACAACAAGCGGTTGTACACAGAAAGAACTGAGAGATAATTTATGTGATAAATGCTGGCTACTTTGGTAAGTTTTTTTTTGCAAAATTTTACTAATTTGGAAGAGAAAGTATAAAAAATTAAGTTCATTTCATTTATAATGATGCTAACTTTAAAATTTAGAATTATTCTCTGTTTGAAACTCTGGGAAAATGTAATCTTTCTACTTTATAAGGTTCATTTACCATTTTTAGTCGGAAACCAAGTCCAGTTTTATCGAACCCTGCAACAGGTTCTGATTTTGTCGATGGAGGAATAATAAAATCGGAGACAGATGGTAAGTCACTTGTCAATTTGGGTGACAGTAGCAATAGACGAAGACATCGTTCAGAATTTGCTGGTAGTAGTAAAAAATCAGAAGATGAGGATGACTGTGTTGATGGAGGTGGAGTCAAAGCCAAAGACGATCTTCATTTAGAATTGGAACATAAACTCCAACCTTCTGGACGAAAGTTGGGTCTCAGTGGAGAAAATCTTGATGACGGTATTGGAAAATTGGGTGACTGGATTCCAAAACAAAAGGTAGCCAATAAACACTAAAGGTAGCCAATAAAAGGTTTAGCTGGAAACTTTTGAAGTAATTTTGGATTTATGAAGTGATGTAAAAAAAAAAATTTCGTACTTAATTTTAGAGTGATCACATGCTCTGCACTTGTTGGTGTCAAGGATGGGCTGAGATTCATATTCGACGTCCAACTGGAAATACATCTTGGATGATGAGGATTCAGAATCAAATTGGTAACAATGGAGGTGTGGATCTACCAATTCGAGAACTTTCAGCAATGTTTTTAAGAAATCCAGAAATTGAAAAAAATTTCCAATATGGAATTCCTTCACCAAGTCATACACCTCCGATTCCATCGAGTGGAATATGTTCAAATGCAGATTCACCTACACAACGTAATTCAACAGAAGAACTTGGTAGTTTATCGTGTCCAACGTCTACTGGTTAGTTACACCATATATTTTTTTATGAACTCAATGTTTACTAAATTGGATAAATTCAATTCTTTAAAATTAAATTTCTATAATTTTTTTGATTGGTTTAACTTTAGAAACAATGGAAATTGGTGTCCCTATTCAACGAAATACTTCTTCTCCACCATCACCAAAAAGTCCAACTGCAAGTTCTCCAACAGAAGAACGAAAGTCAATGAAAATAATTGAAAATCCTAAACAAGTTGTACATAGATCCAATTCTTCTCCAGAAATGGAATCATGGAAACATAATTTTGTTAATCAACAGTATCAAATTCAAGAGCAAGATGAAGAAGATAAACCAGATGAAAGTTTTAATGTTGAAAAACAAAAAGAAAGTTCTACAATTTCATCGAACACTTCTTATAAAAATAGTGGGCTCAATAGTAGTCATCTTTCTAAAGGTGGAACTACATCTCCTTACAGAGGAAGTTATGAAGCTATTCCTGAAGAAGTTCTTACAAAAGATGTAGCTGTTTCACCTATATCATCATCACCGCGGAGACTTCAATCCCAACTCTCAATTGATGAACCAAGATCAAAACCAGGAGTACGTGAAAAAGAAATGCAAGATCTTATTATGACACCAATTAAACGGGATAGGATAAATACAGTATCTGTAATGAGTGGACCACATGCACGAAATAACAAAGGTATTCGAAGAATTCTATCTGCAGGAAGTGGTGATGGACCTAAGATGCCTCGAAGAGAGTATGATTTTCGTGGTAGTGAATCAAGTAGTATTCGATCTGGTATGAGTCCTGGATTTGTTTTTCTTCAATTATGTCACCAAGGTATGTTTGGAAGGGATATAAAACCCGTCTTGGTACCAGCAACATCGGACAATAGTATCAAGGTCAGATTATAAAATATTTTGTTAAAAAAATTATTTTTTTTTTGATGTAAAATTTTGATTTGATTTAATTTTTTTTTTTAGGTTTTTGATTATATCCCACCATATGAAACACATAAGATTGGAGTAGTCTATGTTGGTCCAGGTCAAGTAGGAAATGAAAGTGGAATTCTTCAGAATATGTGTGGATCTATAAGATACAGGGATTTTCTCCAAGGGCTGGGTAGACTCATTAAACTTCGAGAAGTAGACTCACAAAAAACATTTTTAGGAGGATTATCTAAAGATGGAGATGATGGAGAGTTTGCATATATTTGGCAAGATGATGTCATGCAGGTAATATTTTTTTGAAAAAAATTTTTTTTTTTTTTTGTTTTTAGTTTAAAATTTGAGGTTATACAAAATTTTTAATAATGAATTTAGGTTGTGTTCCATGTACCGACGTTGATGCCGAATAAACCTACTGACCCTAATTGTAACTCCAAGAAGCGACACATTGGGAATGACTATGTTGTAAGTTCTAACCATAACCCTAACAATTTAGTAAAGAGTCTAAATAATAAACTTATTCAGAGTCAATTTTACATCATAAAATGAGACCATTACGAGTATTTTATATGATTATTTCTTATAACAATGTTTGATTGTTGGGATTAATTAGAATATTTATTTTTTTTTTGAATTTTGTTTTTAGGCCATTGTCTATAATAATACCTATGAGGAGTATGACATTGCAACGATCAAGGTATATTATATGTATTATTACACTACAGTAAAGTTCGGTTATAGTGAATGTGTAGGGACCGGCAAAATTGGTTCAGTATAGCGGAGTTCATTATATCCGTATAGTGAACGGACACTTCAATTTAATAATTGTTCATTATATCCAAATATTTCACTATAAATTCAGCTAAGCCGATTTAGAGAAGCACTGGGTAATGGGGATTTGCTTGAGACCATTTGATGAGCGCAGAATCCAACTTTGGATAGTTACATCGGCGTTGGCGTTTTATATTCTAAGAATTTGATATTTGAATTTTAGCTAATTGCTTAAATGTAACCTAATTATATTTCAACACTTTTATTATTAACTTACACCACAAAATCTTTGGAAGTCTTCTTCAATTTTAGATTTTGATTTCAAAATAAGAGAAATTGTAGAGTTTCCAATCTTATATTTCTCACATAACGTTTGGCGAGGTGTGTTGGAAGACAAGTGCAGCAATGATATCGAATTTATCGTCTGAGGACAACGCAGTGCCCTTTTTGCGTGATTTTGACATTGTGAATTAGTAATTTACTTAATAAACTCACTCTTAGGACAACATGCAAGTCCGGTGCATAGATGGGCAGGCATAAAAGTATAAGGAACAGTAGTAGCAAATGGTTTCATTACGAAATTCAGACATATTTCACTATAACCGGACAGAATGACTCTGGGGACCGGTAGGTTTGGTTCACTAAGGCCGGAAGTTCAGTATAGCCGATTTCATTATAGCCGGACTACTTAACACATAATCTCTTATTTGCTTGGCAGGGACCGGACAGTGTGGTTTGCTATAGCCGGTGTCACTATAGCCGAACTTTACTGTATTAGCAAAAACTGTAAAAAAAAAAAGTTGACATTTAGTAACAATTTTGATTTGGTTGACAGGGTCAATTTCTTTATGCATGTGTTGTAATTCAACCATTGGATCATGGAACAAATCGAATCATTGTAAAGGCTAAACCAGTCCTTGCTGATCAAATAGGTCATACAGAGGCTAAAATTGTGTCTGATCGTAATTTACCAACAATGGCAAGACAACTTGCACTTCATTCAAATGTAAGTTTTAGTTAATTGATTATGAATAGATAAGTGGAAATTTAAAACTAAACTAAAACTATGTAAAAAAAAACTACTGGAATATATTTCTTTTTTTTTCAGTTGGCATCTGTGATTTTTGAATCTGCACAACGCCCAGGGGCGGATCCATATGCTTCTAATTGGTTAGAAAGATTACGAAAAATTAAACATCTTCGAAATCGTTTGGATCCTGATAATTCAAGTGGAGGTTCAAATGAATCATCTGAATTACTAAATACTTCACCAAAACAAAAGCAGCCTTTCAATGTCATTGATTTTACAGAGTTTGTGTGATAGAAGGTGGAATAATTATAATTCCGAGGGGTTACTTATAATTTTTTTTTTCTCAAGAAGTTCCCAAAAATCTTTTATCCAAAAGGTTTCTAATAGAACTTCCTTATAATTGAATTTGTTTTCCCTGTGGCATTTTTACAAACTAATATTTAACTAAACTAAACTACTTGTGTACCTGCAAAAAGAAAAATTATGGGAACGAAATACTTGTATTCTAAAAGGCTCTTTTTTTTTTTTTTTTTTTTTTTTTTTTTTTTTTTTCTCGTTATGAATTCAAAATTGCTAAAGATTCTTTTGAATAGTGAGATTTGAGGCAGTGTTCTTTAAAGTGGCATTCTTTAATGTTTATTTTTTCATTAATTAGCTAACACTTTAATTAATTATTATTGTTCATGACGAAGTTTACAAAGTTAATTTATTAATATTAATAATGTTTACAGGTGTGTCAGGTTTAGTGCTTGACGCTTAATTTTATTAAGCGTCTAGCTTTTATTGTTGACTATTCGTCTACACTGGGTCTTTTTCAATAATGGGGTGACGAAAATTGAAAATTGAAAAAAAAAAA
>NIPM01000008.1:1573036-1592942 GCA_002738285.1 Holacanthella duospinosa | reverse complement strand
TTTTTTTTTTTTTTTTTTTTTTTTTGTAATTATTTTTTGGACTATTATTTAGTAACCAATTATTAGAAGACTTGATGTATTCTTTGGGCTCCTATAAAAAAAAAAGCAATATGCATTTAAGGTTAGATTGAATTGAACGAAACAAAAATTGATCATCTATTGAATTCAATATTGTTTTGTAATATTGAAAAAATAGAAGTTGACCAATTTATTCTCATAATTCTATCACATTTTTCTTTCTGATTGGATATTAAAATGAATTTATGAAATTAACAGTTTCAACTAAAACATGTTGATATCCGATTTTGTTTGAGAGATGAACTAACCAATTGGAAATAGTTGGTGGTGTTAAGTTGGATTTAAAATAAAAAGCAAATTGGGGAGGATTTGTTTACAAATCACAATTATTGAGAAAAGGATTTTTTTTTTTTTTTTTTTTTTATCGAAAGTGAAATTACTCACTCAGAAGCGTTTGTTTTGAAGTTTTAGCACTTTTATTGCAGGAATAAGAATTGTCGAGAGCGAAACAATTATTGCATTCCACCAAATGCGATATATTCAGAATCACAAGTTACTAAAAATAAAAAAAAATGTATTTTTCTATATTTTCAATCTAATTTTTTTTTTTTGACCAATAGAAGGGCTTCGGATGGATTTCTTAGCATGGGAAGAAGTATTTACCGAAGAGAAAAATCGATTGATTGTTGTTTCAAATACAAAGGATGATTTGACTTCCGGTTCTGATGAACGAAGTTGTTCCACAGCGAACGCTGTCAACGAATGTGAGAAGTACTCAAAACTTTGTATTCACATCTACATCATGTAATACTTAGGTAATTTAAAAGAATCTAAAGTTAGTTATAATTATTTTTATAAAGTGGTGTTGATTGTAGTATTGTTGTTCTTTTTAGGTGGTGATTTGAATCTAACAATGAAGTCGCTCTTAGGGATTGGGTAACCAAGACTTTTAATTTGGAAGACAACAATGAACGTACCTTTTGACCACTATATTGACATGACATAGTGACACATCAGCTTGTGCTTTATTGACAAGAATCAGTGGTGAGTTAATCATTCATAAATTATAATTTGAAAAGTTTTAAAAATATAATAGAGTTTTAACTCCTAATCAATTATATAATCTAAATGTAAATCATTATTTAAAAAAAATAATTGTAGTTACATTGAATTTGAAAGGATCATTTTGTTACAAAATGACTTCTACAAAAATCTTACAATTTTTTTGTCATTTCCTTACCTAATTTTTTTCAATATCATCCAAATATCCAATACCCGAAAATAATATTATTAGTTAATATATACATTAAATGTACTACAATTTTGTGTTGTTTAAAAGTCAGGAAAATTATAAATTATTATTTTTGAAAATGATTTAAAACTCATATTATAGGTGTTTAGGTTTTTTATTTTTCGTATTGGTAATGATCGTTTTTTTTTTCTTCTTAAATTTCTTTGCGAACTTCGCTTCATTTTTGAGCTGAAAGTTATTTTAAGATTTCTAAAAAAAATATGATTTTTTTTTTGTAGAAACTACAGCATTCGTATGATTTTGGTGAAATATTTTTTATTCATTTTTCTTTTTATTTAATGTTTTAAAATTTGAAAGAAATTTGTCATATTTGACAAATTCTCATTTTGATTGTTGTAAAAAATACTAACTTAATTTTTAATTTGGTGAGTTTTATGAAACAAGTTGAGAATTTAAAAGCGTGCAAAACCATTAACTCCGCATTGCGTGGATAAAATAAAAAAAATTGTGAGAATAATAACACATTTTTTATAACAAAAAAAATTAAAAATTATGAAGAAATTTTATTGTAAATAAATGAATAAAACCTACATAATCCTCACAATTTTATTTTATTCTCGTATGTAATTTAACTCTTTTTTTTTTATCCATACATTTTAATTTAAATAAATAATTTTTGTTACTAAAATCCCATAAAGAAAAACTACTATTCAGAAGAGTCACTTTAGGTAAATCATGTTAAGTTTATATCCGGTTTTGCAATGATAAAAACCAATCACTGAAAATAATTCCTACGAACATGACTTAAAAAAAAAATATAACAACAATACATTATACATTATTGTAAAGAAATTCGTTTTGTTTACGTAGGCTTTGAGTGACCTCATTTCCCTTATGATTAGGANATTATACATTATTGTAAAGAAATTCGTTTTGTTTACGTAGGCTTTGAGTGACCTCATTTCCCTTATGATTAGGAAGATGACTCTCTTATGTACATTAAAACACCTGACGTAAAATAACAAAAAAGTTTTTTTTTTTTTTTTTGTAGAAGCAGTTGCTATCTTATTAAGTAAAATGAGGTATATCTTCTAAAATTCCCTCCCTATTATGATGTATAAAATTTAAATAACTTTGTATTTAAATGGTCATAAAAGTTAGAAAGAATTAGCAAGAAGAGAAATAATATTAAATTCAAAAATTCTTATTTATTTTAATTATTTTATTTTTACAGGTGAGAAATTACATAGAGAGCAATGTTCCCCAAATCCCTACTTTTGACACTTGTCCCCCGGGGAAATGGGGGTTATGGGGTTTTTGGAGATACCAGGGGACTAAAAATAGTAAATAATGCTCCAAATTCAAATTTGTTGCGGAAATTCAAATTTGATGTCTAATCGATTTTAATTCATACTTTTAGTTTTGGATTGATTCGAATTTAAAGTAGTTTTGATTATTATTGTGTACTCCAATTTTGACTGAAACATAGCTTCAGATTAGTAATTTATTGTTTAATTACTACACTTTCAGTGATACCTTTTATACTAATTAAAATGTCAGAANAGTAGTTTTGATTATTATTGTGTACTCCAATTTTGACTGAAACATAGCTTCAGATTAGTAATTTATTGTTTAATTACTACACTTTCAGTGATACCTTTTATACTAATTAAAATGTCAGAAGTAGGAGGAAGAAAGAAATCTACCAGGGTAGGTGAAGTCCAATAGAAACAAATCTTCCGCAAAAAAGTAGGCAAATGTTGCATGAGTCACTGGCTCATCTTCCTGACTCTGGATGACATTCTAATTCTTACTTTCTATTTCTTTAGACAAAGAGCGGATTCTTCAAAAAAATTAATACAGTATTTATTTTACGTTTTTTTTTTTATAAAAATTTAAAGTTTTCCGCTTACAGTAAACCTGGGACTTCGGCTACCACGAACGCCTTTCCGTGGTCCCAGTCCATAAGGTACATGTTTTTTTACCTCGGTTAACACGAACACCAATTAATTGATCAATTTTTAAAGAATCTTCACCTTTTTTTTTACAAAATTGAAGGAATAACTTCTTTTGAATGACTTTTCAAACATTGAAATTCGACAGTAAATGAAGCAATGATATATTTTGAGTAATTTTTAGTCTCCACAACAACTTACTATTATAAAGTAATGGTAAATTAAAACTACCTCGGCTAAGACGAACAAATTATTCCCCAAGTTGTATGTTCGGCTTACGCTTAAGCCGAACCTCGGTTACCACGAACCATATTTTTCGGTCCCTTGAAATCCGGCTTATCCGAAGTTTACTGTAGTTTTCATTTCCCCATTAATCCCCAGGGAATTTGAAATCTTCTCCCCCGGGATCCCCAGATTTCCTACCCCCAAATCCCCACTTCTCCACTTCCCCTGGGGGATGGCGAACACTGATATAGAGCCTTGACGATTATGGTGATTGGTGTAGGTGGAAGAATAGAAATTACTAAAACAATAATAATATAACTACTCATGGCGGCAGTGTTGGAGATAAGTTAAAATTTTTTAGCAATCATTCCATTTCCATTGTTGTCATTTCCTAACACTAAACAGCTTAACACTAAACACAACAACGTTGAATACTTACTCTGCGTACTGACTATAAGGTAAAGTCTTGAATTTTGTGACTATGAATAATAATAATAATAATCTCATCATTGACTCATAATTTATGAACATTCATAATTCATAAACCCTATTGTCACATCTAGTCGACTAAACCCTATCCACTAGTCACTAGTGGTAAAAATTTATCTTAAATTTTTATCTCACTAGTTGAAAATTTTATTAGCAAAAATTTTACATCAACATCACTCTCCATTCTTATCCTCTCTGTGTGCTTTTTATAGCAACTTTTTTAAGTGAAAATTTAAATTGCACTCTTATTATTTTTTTAGTTTTCTCACTACTAAAAGCCTAAGCACGTAAATTTCACATACCTGAAAAAAAAAAAAAAAAAAAAAAAATCTAATCAAAATTTTCTACCCTAGTGAATAGTGAATAAAGTTATAAAAAAAAATTTTTTTTTTTTGGATATAATTCTCCAATATACAGGTGTCTGTCTATATATAGGTATCTAATAAGTAATTTATTATTAACATTGGAAAATTTTAGAATTGAATTACCTAATTATTGTTGTTATTGCGTCTGATTCAAAAATACGTTAATTTAGTTTGATAGAGATAAGGGATGCATTTTTCGTGTCGTATAATACAATATTAATATTAAATTTTTCGTTTGCGTGTAGTCAGACTTGAAAAATTACATTAATTTAAGTTTACTAATATAACTAAAAGAGTTGAAGTTTACTTATTACTATTACTATTTACTATTGTTATTGTTATTGTTATTGTTGTAGAAAGAGTTATCATTGTTAGTNAAAAAAAAAAAAAAAAAAAAAAATCTAATCAAAATTTTCTACCCTAGTGAATAGTGAATAAAGTTATAAAAAAATTTTTTTTTTTTTTGGATATAATTCTCCAATATACAGGTGTCTGTCTATATATAGGTATCTAATAAGTATTTTTTATTAACATTGGAAAATTTTAGAATTGAATTACCTAATTATTGTTGTTACTGCGTCTGATTCAAAAATACGTAATTTAGTTTGATAGAGATAAGGGATGCGTTTTTCGTGTCGTATAATACAATATTAATATTAAATTTTTCGTTTGCGTGTAGTCAGACTTGAAAAATTACACTAATTTAAGTTTAACTAATATAACTAAAAGAGTTGAAGTTACTTATTACTATTACTATTTACTATTGTTATTGTTATTGTTATTGTTGTAGAAAGAGTTATCATTGTTAGTTNTTACTTATTACTATTACTATTTACTATTGTTATTGTTATTGTTATTGTTGTAGAAAGAGTTATCATTGTTAGTTGAGTAACAATGGATCATCCACTGAGAAGTACAACAATTGGGAAGGACACTTCCGGTCCAACTCCCATACTTTTCAAGGAACAAGATGAAACGGAAATTATTTTATTTTCTAGACCCAAAAATCTTATACCTACTAACCCTTTTGCAGTAATCGGTAATTGATTTATTAATTAATAATAATAATTTTTTATTAATAATTATAATTTATTAATCATAAGTTTGTTTTTAACACTTTAAACTTAATTTTTTTTTAAATATACTCATTAATATTAAGTAATTTAAGTTATTAGGACTTAAATTGATTAATTTTTTTGATTTTTTTTTTCAGAAAACGATCCAAATTTGGATTTTAAAATTGAAACCGGAAATCAAAATCCTGGACAGAAGAAGGCTTTTGAAGTAGTACCAGTACCAGTACCAGTACCAGGACTTGATGGTACAAGTAAAAGAAATAGAAAAACTAGAAAAGAAATTAACTTTTTGGATGATATAACATCTTCTGATGAAGAGGATGATGATGATGAGAGTGATATCGAATGGGACAAAAATCATGGATCAAGAATTAATCAAATTATTGTCTACGGTCCAACAACAGTACCAAATAACAATCTGAATGGAACTATTATGTCAAATTCAATATCTAAAGGTTTAAATTCAAAGGATGTACTTTACTTTGATAAAAAATTTTATACTACTCAATTTCAAGACAGTAGTAGTAGTGATAATATGAAATATCAAAATTTGCCAGTAACGAAGACAACCAATTTGAATAGTACTACTACTACTACTACTACTATCCCTTCAACACCTGGAGATAAAACCCGAAGTTCTTCTACAAGACCAAGTTTTGATACGGGAAGTGAAGTATTTAATATTTCTTCACAAAATTCAACAGGAGTGAGAATAGAAGATGTTATTTTTAGTTCAATTATTTTTTTAGCTCATATTCTAAGTTTTATAATTGATTTTACACTCATGTGTTGGTACTACTTGGATGAAGGTGGTAGTTACAACTTTAAGTGGTGTTCGGCATTAACATTTTTTATGTTAGTTATTGGAAGTATTGGAACTTTACATCAGTTTAATCAAGCAGAGTAAGTAAGAAGAAGTTATTATTCTTTGATTGAAATTTGATTAATTATAAGTTTCAATTATAATATTATTTTATTGTATTTTTATTATTGTATTTTAGGAAAGAGAGGCTAGATCGTTTATTTCATTATGGACGACGAGTACAAATTGCAGTTAATTCATTTCCACCACTTGGAACCATTTTATGGTAAGACGAAATAAGTAACTTACTTGAATAATTATATTTTTTGAAGTAAATTTACTAATATTAAGCAAAAAAAAAAAATTTTTTTTTTTTTTCAAAAATTTATACTTTTTTGATTTTGATTTTGATTTTGATTCTGATTCTGATTCTGATTTCAGTTCGTACTATTGTGTCAAATCAGGTTGGAAAGCAAAGAGTCAACAAATTTTCAGTGTCCATTTCTTTGCGATTGAAGAATTTTCACAGAGTTTATCCCGTATCCAAGGATTCTTTCAATCAGCTCCACAGGCAACACTCCAACTTGTAATTCTAATGGAAACAACAAATGATATCACTGTAGGAAAAGGGATCTTAACTATCACCAGTGTCATCCTCTCCCTTGTTGTAATGACAATTGCAAATTTACCTGGACGTAGTGATATGGTTGAAACTTCTGTACGTAAAGGAATTTACAGTCCTGTTTCAAGAGTCTTCTTAGGAATTCGAATGATTTCAAGTTTTGGTAACTAACTTAACTTTATAAAATGTCTTCTTACGAAGAGTTCTAAATTTGATTGGTTTAAAAAATTTAATTTAGAAACATTTTTTAATTTTCTAATGTAGGTTCTCGAACAATGGGTATTACTTTCTTCTTACTGGGACTTCGTTGTGTCTTTGGTTATCCATCGACAACTATTTCAATTGTCTTTGGACTTGGTGCCATAATTATTCCAAGACTTATTTTTACACTAATTGACTACTGCTACCATCGTCAACGTATTCGAAGAGGACGTGAGGCTCATACTGGTCATTTTGGAAGGTTATCCTTTTGTGGAACATGTACTGGATACTTGGCAACTATTTTCTTTCCTATGAGTCATCCATTATGGGTAATTTAATTTATAATTTAAAATTTATAATTTAATTAATTTGATATTGATATAATCATAACCTGAAATTGAAATTACATGAATCTTTCATTAGTACTTAACAACCTTACTTAACAACCTTACTTAACAACCTAACTTAACAACCTTACTTAACAATCTAACTTAACAACCTTATCTTAACAACCTGTTGTCACTATTCTACAAAATAACCTCTTTTTTTATTCTTACTTTACACAGGTGTTTTGGTTCATTTGGATTGAGACAGGAGTCTTTGTTCTTTGGGGATTTGTATCAATTATATCATCCAATGAAGAAAAATCCATATCTTGTGTATCAAATCTAGTCAATTTCATTTACACAGGAGTCTTCTTAATTGTTTTCATTGTTATACCATTCTTGCTTCCTTATGCTCGTGAGACTGTGAAACGAAAGCGATCCAAAAGATTACAACAAATGTTTGCAGAAAGGGAGAAAGGCGTTACAAATCTTCAGCACCAAGTTACTGAAACGGTTTAAAACTTTTTTTTTCTTTTTTTTTTTTGAAGTACTTACGTTAGTATGAGAAATTCAGGTGTAAGGTTACTAAATTACCGTATTTTCAGGTATGAAAAATTATGGTAATTGAATTTTTTTTTTTTTTTTTTTTTTTTTTCAAAAAAAAAATCAAAAATAGTTCATTTAATTTAGTGATATTTAAAGTAGTCTCACTTTCCCCTTTTACTATAAATGGGTCACAGAAAGGCGGGAATTTCATAATTCAGGACTAAATTTTAAATTTTTTTTTTTTTTATCCCTTGGACGCAAGTAAACAAAATAAAACGCACCAAAACGATTCCAAGTGGAACAATTTAACAATACGCACGCAGTGAACAATGTGTGTGAATTAATTAGGAATTAATTAAAAATTTTGTTTTTATTTGTGTTCTGTGAGAAAATTTACTCAACGTTGTTGCATTGTTGGTTATTTGATTCAGACAAGACCTCCGGAAGTTAAGAACGGTAAGAATAAGACACATCTTTGTTGTATATTATTTATGTTTAGGTTGAAATCAGCTGACAGTTTACAAAATTCTGAAAAGAGTGTTAAAAATTCGTTTGGTTTTGTNAACGTTGTTGCATTGTTGGTTATTTGATTCAGACAAGACCTCCGGAAGTTAAGAACGGTAAGAATAAGACACATCTTTTATGTTTAGGTTGAAATCAGCTGACAGTTTACAAAATTCTGAAAAGAGTGTTAAAAATTCGTTTGGTTTTGTNTTTATGTTTAGGTTGAAATCAGCTGACAGTTTACAAAATTCTGAAAAGAGTGTTAAAAATTCGTTTGGTTTTGTTTGACTAGGATTCTACTTGAAATTCTCTTGTACTGTTCATTCAAATCAGTCAGAAGCTCAGAGGTTCTTATATTTTCAAGATCTACATATCATGTCCAACATTGAGCTCCCAGGACAGTCTTTATCTTCATCAATACCTCAAATTACAACTGAAGTCTTAGACACTATTGGAAACTACTCAATAATGGAATCCAATTTATCCAAAAATAAATTACGAAAATTGAAAAATTATGAGAAGCGATTGAAAAATCGTTCAATCAAACGAGATAAAGAACGTCTCACTCAAAAACAAAATCAATTACGACGCCGTCCACATGAAGATGAAAAACAAAGAATTAATAAAAAGTTACTTCTAGCTCAATTAAGTGGACCCCAAGTGATTATAGACTGTCAATTTGAGAATTGTATGACGGTAAAAGAACAACGAAGATTTGCACAACAATTACGTCGAGTCTATTCATCAAACAAAGTGGCTACATCTCCTTTACATCTTTATTTCACAAGTCTTTCTGAAACTTCTACTATTTACAACACCTGTTGTAAAATTAATGATGGATTTTCAAATTACATTGTTGACAGAAATGAGAAATCATTTCTACAACTCTTTTCAAATCAACTTGAAGAAATGGTTTATTTGACACCTGATGCACCTAATCCATTAGATTCATTTGATCCAAATAAGATTTATATTATTGGTGGTCTAGTAGATGAAACTACAACTAAAAGCATTACACAATCATTTACAAAATCAAACTACATTCATTCAGCAAGACTACCAATTCAAGAATATTTTACAAGAGGAAATCAAGGAACTTATAAAACTGTATTGACTCTCAATCAAATTGTTGATATTATCCTTAAATGGTATGAAACAAAAGATTGGATCAAATCAATTCAAGCTGGACTACCATTAAGAACTGGATTTATTCCTAAAGAAATGGACATCCCAATTACTAAACAAAATAACAAAATCCAAGATTCTGATTCAAGTAATCATCATACCTGTGGAGAAGATCATACTATCAAATAGAAGGAGTTAGGATCATTTAAAATAAAACAACAACAACAACAACACAAGTGAGACCTGAAATAAATTTTTAATAAATTATTATTAATGATTTCTTTTAATAAAAATTTCTTCTTGTTTTGTATAAATTTCAGTTGATTGGACATTATTCATCATTACAATCCTACCACCACCATCTCATCACTNGTTGATTGGACATTATTCATCATTACAATCCTACCACCACCATCTCATCACTTTACTAAATAATCCTTAACATTTGGAAGAACATCTTGGTAAGCTATTCTTCTCATTGAAGAAACTATGCCTAATACAATGCGTATTACATATCCATCATATCTTATGATAGATNCTTTACTAAATAATCCTTAACATTTGGAAGAACATCTTGGTAAGCTATTCTTCTCATTGAAGAAACTATGCCTAAAACAATGCGTATTACATATCCATCATATCTTATGATAGATTATGTAATACATCATACATCCTTTGCGTAAACGCATCACTTTTTCTTATAAACAACTAAACTGCCAATACTATAAATATATCTAGAGATCTCTCATCTCCACGTGCGGTAATTCACCCTTTCTTTAGAACATACACTTAAAATTCATTTCTCAACTTAACCAAAACAGGAAGGAGTTAATTCTCATTGTTTTCTATCAGAGTTACTCACAGTGTATGGTCTTGTTGATTAAATGATTACAATGTATGGTATTTTTATTTTTATTTTTTTCAGAAAAAGTTCCCCTCCCTCTTGCTTGTCTTTCGTTTGGTTCCTCTATTTTTTTCCAATTGTCAAACGGAATAACAATTTTCTTGTCAAAAAAAAATATCATATCTCTGCTTCTTAACTCTTTCTTTCTTTCTTTCTTTCCAGAATCTTCATTCTTCACACTTCAAAACGATCCAGAGATCATTTCAGAATTTTACTAGTATCTACAATCTACAAAAATGCTGATACAACAATATATTCATCCTATGTCTTCATCCGGAGTTATAACAAGCTTTGTAACAATACTTATCATTATCTTTACAATTTCACCATTAATTCTATCTAGCCCGTAAGTTATTTTGATTAATTTAGTTGAGATTATTTTTTTTTTAAATTAATCTGGTATCATTTAATCATTTCAGAGCATCTGATAATGTGACAAAGGTATTGAACGATTTGATGAAGAAACCTTATGACAAACGCCTTAGGCCTTTTCTTGGAGGTTAGAAAATTGGAAGTTTAGTTTTGAATAATTTAGTTCTAATTGACTTAAACTTAAAATTAATTGAACTATTTATTAGTTATTAGTTATTAGATATTAATTGAAGTGATATAATTTGTAATATTTCAGAAAATGCATTGTTTGTTCGAATCAATATCAATTTGGAAGCTCTGTTGGATGTCAATGACCAAAATTCGGTAATTGAATCATTTGAAATAATGAGATGTGGATGTGATTGAGTAATTTATTATTTTGGAGAGTAATTTTAAATTTTAAATTTTAAATTTTAAATTTTATGTAAGGAAATCTCTGTACGAATGATGCTTAAACAAAGTTGGATGGAACCACGATTAACATTCAATACTGGGATGGTACCTAATGACACTGTACAGGTACAGGTCAAAGTGAACAGAATTAATGTAGATCTTCATATATAAGAGGTTAAGAGATCTCTGGTTTTTTTTTTGTATAGCTTGTTCCAGAACAAACGAGAATGCTTTGGCTTCCGGATACAACAATAGGTAATCAGAGAAAACTAGTAAAATTGGAAGGTCAAGAAATTACTCTTCTCAGTGCTGAAGGATTAGTGACGACTTCTGTCAAGTAAAATAATCTTATTCTTTAAAACTAAAATTTAATAATTTTACAACAAAATTTCAGTATTGAAATCTCATTGTTGAATTTTTAGTTTTCAACAATAATAATTATTGGTCTCTAATTTTGTTTTATTAGGATTTCGTTGACCACTGATTGTGCCATGACTTTTGATTATTTCCCTTTTGATATACAGACCTGTTCAATCAAATTCTTGAGTAGTGAGTCAAAATTTTGAAAATTTGGCTAAAAAATTGTAGATACTTTTCAATATATAAATATATTTAGGAAGTTTTTATTTTTTATTTTTTCNGTTCAATCAAATTCTTGAGTAGTGAGTCAAAATTTTGAAAATTTGGCTAAAAAATTGTAGATACTTTTCAATATAAATATATTTAGGAAGTTTTTATTTTTTATTTTTTCTTTTTTCTTTTTTTAGATACTCATGATCGAAGGGATATAATTTATGAATGGGTGACCGAGGATTTAAATTTGGGTGGTAAGGAATCAATTTCATTGATGTCTGGTAGATTTAAATTAATTTCATACGATACACAAACTTTTGATGTAAAATCAACAAATCAAGGTAAAAAAAATTTATCTTATTATAATCATAATAATTACCTGATTTGAAGAAGTAATGAAATGTAAATTGATTCTATTGCAGTTAATTCAATAACTCTTGTACTACGTCTCCATTTTAAAGCATTATGGAAAAAATATTTGATTTCCGTTTACATACCATTAATTTCCTTTACTGGGATTTCTTTGATTTCTCTCTGGATATTGAGTTCAAATATCGGAATTCTTGTCAGTTTACTCAATGTAAGATACATTTTAGCTACATAATTCAACATTTTAATTGTTGTTAATTAACAATTAATATCGTTCATTTTAATATTTCAGATAGCATTATTGAATATTTCTTTAGTGACAATGTCAAGAGATGGAAGTATTCGAATTTCTGATACTATGATTAAACAATACTTGTCACTTTGCTTCCTATTTATCATCATTTCATTTTTTGGTAAGTTAAATCTAAGGGATAATTTAACCCTTATACTTCGATTGTTTACATTGTTGTTACATTATTGTTAAAAGAAAGCATTCCTTATTTATTATTATTTGTCTACCTAAATCTTATTATTTTAGTTCATCTATTGAAGATATGGTTAGAAAATCATCCGAAACAAGATCAACTCAATGAAAGTCCGGTATTAAAAATTAAAAATTAAAAGTTTCGATTAATCTTGAATTTAACAATAACAAATAACAAGAGAAAGTATAATTTTTCGTTTTTTTTTTCTAATTATCAGGAAAATTTAACAGGACAAGCAGTATTGACAATTATGGATGAAAAAATTGATGAAGAGAGAATTGAAATGGAACATATTTCATTACAAAATGAAGGAATCGTTGCTAAACTCTCTAAGCCCAGTATGAATGATTATAGAAAATTATACTTCCGGAAAATTCGTACAGGAATTGAAAGGTTTGTACAAAAAAAAAAACAAAAAAAAAAATATATAAAAATTAAGATCAATTTTTGTAAAACTTGAGATGACAAAGATGATAGCACGATAGCAGACCCTGTTATTAGAAATAGTTCTACTTAATTGAATAATTGTATATTTTTTTCCAGATTTTTACATCATGTACATTGGATACTACTGGGTACTTTCGTGATTCTAAATATTTTCTACTTTGGAAGTCATATCAATTCTCAAGAGAGTGGAATTGAAAATCTCGTAAGAAACATTGCATCATAGAAGTAATAATTCTAATTCATGACTGCTATTATTACCCCGAAAAAAAAAATTCTTTTAAAGTTTGAACTAATTATTATAATCTTTTTGTTTTTAAAAGCTTTTGTAAACTTTAATCAAGTTTTGTTTAAAACCTCTACATAAGTTCTTACTTCTCATCTTTCTGTGCCTTGTAAAATGGATTCCCGTGTATTCATTGATTTCTAAATCAAGTTTTTATAACAATGAATAATCAATTGTTGGTAAGTCCTCTCATAAACCTTTAACCATAACCATACATTCTCATTCATTACAGTAAAAAGTTTAAGTAAGGTTACCATTATCCTTACTTTTAACCTTTACTTACACTTATAAAAGTATTAATAAAATACTAAAAAGTTTAAGTTTACACTCAACAATCAGAAGTGACAAAAAAAAAAAAAAAAATTTTTTTTTTGAGATTCACCACTTAAGTTTCCAGGAGGTGGTTACTAAAGAGGGTATGACGAAATCCATTGTGTTGGATTACAAAAGAGTCTTGAAAGTTACTAAAAGTAAACTATATTGTGGTGAGAAAAAAAATTTTATATTACTATTTACTAGTAGTAACTTACACAAGGCCTTTTTACGTTTTATTTATTAAAAAAAAAAGTATAGAGAATGAATGGTTTTGTTGTTTTTTTTTTTGGTTATATCGATCGATCGGACTCGAGTTATTAGAGTTCGGTCGGATCTGACGGAAGAGTCAATGAATTGCGTATTTTCACTTTCGGTCTTCATAATACACTAAAGGAAGAATGTGTTTTACTACGTCTCAAGTTCAATGACTTTTTACCGTCTAGACACTTACTACTCGAGTGTAAGTATACTTGGTGTGGAACTTTTGAAAAGACACAGAGTTTGTTACACTTTCACTCTCATTCTTATTCTTTTGTTTCTTGTTGACATCCAACCTNGAGTCAATGAATTGCGTATTTTCACTTTCGGTCTTTATAATACACTAAAGGAAGAATGTGTTTTACTACGTCTCAAGTTCAATGACTTTTTACCGTCTAGACACTTACTACTCGAGTGTAAGTATACTTGGTGTGGAACTTTTGAAAAGACACAGAGTTTGTTATACTTTCACTCTCATTCTTATTCTTTTGTTTCTTGTTGACATCCAACATCATCATCGGCTGGTGGTCCCTTATTCTAAAGTAAGACTCAATTCAAATATTATTAATCACAAGTTCTGATTAACAACAACCAATAGGAGTAGAGAGTAGACTGGAAAAGTTTCTTAGTAACAAAAAAATGGATAACATGTAATGGATTCACAATAGAAGGTACTCCTCCTACTCCTATACTTGTAACTAGTCACTTGAATTCAGTATATTTGGTTAGTAATTAATAGTTATTTTTTGAAAGTATTATAATTTCTAACTGACATTTTGTAAATTGTCAGTTTCAATTAATTGAAACTGACTAATCTTTCTATTTCAGTTTGGTGAAATAATAATAATTATTGATAATCAATTAATCAATCAATTATTGACATACGTGTACATGTTGTGGTGGTGGTGGTGCTGTTGATAGAATCAATGGAAACAGAAACTCCTGTTGTAGTTCCTGTTTCAGCAGTGACGAAACGAAAACCTGAAGATTTTCGATTTGGTAAATTAATTGGTGAAGGAAGTTACTCTTCGGTAAGTTCTGTAATGAATAATAAAAATATAATTAATTAATCATCATTTTCTAATCAATCATTTGAATAAGAATGATTATTGATAATGAAATTTTATTGAAAATGGAAGTTTCAACTCTTTCACTTTATTTGACTTATCTCTAGGTCTACTTAGCAAAAGAGGTGAAGACTGGTGATGAATTTGCAAGTAAGGGTTTTGAATGTGAATATGAATGATTAATCAAAGTAATGTAAAAATATAATAACTAATTAAGTTTTATAATTTGATAAATTATAGTTAAAGTATGCAACAAACAACACATCATACGTGAGAGGAAGGCGGAGTTGATCAAACGAGAGAAGGATGTAATGGCAATTTTATCCGGAAGTAGAAGTACCAAAGCTCCATTCTTTGTTCGTCTTTATGCTACATTCCATGATGCTGAGAGACTCTGTAAGATAAATTATTTTTAATTATTAATCAAAAGTTGAGACTAAAAGATTGATAAATAATATTGGATTGATTTTTCATTAAGATTTTGTCATGACCTATGGATGTGGAGGAGAATTGCTCAAGTATCTTCACAAAGTTGGTTCTTTTGATATTCAGTGTTGTCGATTTTACACTGGAGAGCTCATTCTTGGTCTCGCTCATCTACATAAATTACGTATAGTTCATCGAGATTTAAAACCTGAGAATATTTTACTTGATTCAAGAGGTCATATTCTCATTACGGATTTTGGTTCTTCAAAAATTCTTAAAGAAACTGATGAGAAATTAGAGGAATCAGGTGAGTTGGATAAACTATATAATAATAAGATGTAAGGGTAAGGAATTAACGAAATTAGAATAATGTAATTAATATAATAAATCTTATTATTTTTATATTAAGTACCTACTTCAAATCCTAGTACTAATGATGAAGAATCCGTAGGTGATGATGGGAATTCCAATTCACCAAAGAAAAGAGGTATTCGTAGTAACAGTTTTGTTGGCTCAGCACCCTATGTCTCTCCTGAAGTTCTTCAAGGGAAATATTCAATAGTTGGTCCACCAGCTGATTTATGGGCTTTTGGATGTATACTTTATCAATTGATATCTGGTTTAACACCATTCCATGGACCGTAAGATTTTAAAACATTATTATTATAATTTAAACCCTAAGAAGTTAAGTTTTAAGAAATTAGATGCTTTAACAAAAAAAAATTTTTTTTTTTTTTTTTTTTCGTTTTTTCGTTTTTGTAGGAATGAGTACTTAATTTTTCAAAAAATTATTAAATTGGACTATCAATTTCCACCTGGATTTCATCCGGAAGCTAAAGATCTAGTTGAAAAGTTATTGGTAAAAATGAAGTTTCATAATTTTGTGTAAAAATCAAATTAACTTAAGATATAATTACTTACTAATATAGAAAACAAATCATACCGAACGACTCGGTGCGACTGATACGGACTTGTACTCATCTATTCAGTCTCATCCTTTTTTCAATAATGTATCATGGGATATGATACATACACAAGAGGCTCCACTAATATTGCCTTATTTACCATCAACAAGTGCTGGTCCTCCACTACGAAGTCAAGTTTGTACCTAAAAAATTTTTAATTGTTTAAAAAAAAATTTTTTTTTTGATTAGTGATTGTGATTAGTGATTATTGATGTTTAGTAATTCTGATTATTCCTAATTCTGATTTCAATTTTGAATAACAAATTTCAGATTTCTGATTCACTTGAACCGGGTTTCAATCCAAGAATAATGGCTGAAAGAGCCTTGAGAGAAGATGATGATTTTTTAAATCTTTCATGGAGTACAGGAAAAGCTCAAATAGACTCTGATGAAGATGATGACGAAGAGGAGGAGTCAGTATCTTTGTCGAGTCTTCTCATTGAAAAAAAAAATGCTCAACAAGTAACAACTACCACAACAATTGAAGAAAATAAGAAATCAGTGACAAATTCTTCCATAAAACCTGAAAAACCTAAAAATTTTACTACCGGTCGTACACCTCTTATACTTCCAACAACAGAGAATGAAAGACAAGAGAGATTATCTGAACAGTTAAAAAATAATCCTTGGAATAATTCAGTCAAAGGAAACTTGATTTTGAAGCAGGGTCTTGTTAGTAAGAGGAAGGTATTTTAAAAATGAGAAAAAAATTTTTTTCAGCGAAAGACAATTATTGTCTTTCGATGAAAAAATGAAACTAAATTAAAATTAAGCTATTATTATAAGTTTATTTGTTTTGTTTTTTTATTCCAGGGGTTATTTTCTCGACGTAGAATGCTCCTACTGACCGAAGGTCCTCATCTATACTACTGTGAACCAAATAGTATGACTGTCAAAGGAGAAATCCCTTGGTCAGTATCACTCAATCCAGAACCTAAAGACTTTCGTATCTTTTTTGTTCATACGGTAAGAAAAAAAAAATTTATGATTTTATAATCAAAAGTTAATATAATTACTCTATAATTAATTGATTACTTTTGATTACTAATTTTTAGCCAAATAGAACATACTATTTAGAAGATCCAGAAGGCTATGCTTTAGAATGGTGCAAGGCAATAAATGAACTTAAAAGACATCACATCACATCTACAAACTAAAAATTATAAATTTTTTTGTTATAACAAAATTTGAAACTGTGATTTAGTTTAGTATTCTAAAATTTCACAGTTTCTATTGTTATAAACTCAACAAGTAAATAGACACTTAGGAAAGGATCAAGATCAAGATCAACTCTTATATCAAGACATATAATAATACCGGTTGATGAATAACATTTAATTATTACTAGAAAAATTCCAAATAGTTTCACGGCAATGAAAAATCCCCCATAAAATGATCTAACCTTTCAAATAATTATTGAGTTCCAAGTGTGCTCTGTTTAAAATTGCTAACTCAGAAATTAGAGTCAATTATGATAACTTTTCAGTTGATTTCTTATTGGTTATTGGCGATGAGTAANTTGCTAACTCAGAAATTAGAGTCAATTATGATAACTTTTCAGTTGATTTCTTATTGGTTATTGGCGATGAGTAATAAAAATTGAAGATCAATTTGGTACAGTTTACATCACATTTTCAATCTTGATTTCTATGATCTGTTTTGGTGATTGAGGTGATTTTTAGATTAGTTGATTCAATTTGCTCAATTTAGTTTATCACCTGAGCATGCTCGAGCCTTTCCTTCAACAAGTTCAATGATCTTACCACGCATTTTCCCAACAGTATCTGATTTTGCTGTATGGACACCATTGAGGATTGTAGTCTTGAGAACATAGGCAGCAATGGCTTCAATATTACAAAGAACATGTAGACCACAATCATATCCATTTTCTTGAGCAGCACAGCCTCGTGGTGAGTATGTAGGTTCTGAAGGAAAGAGAGACAGAATTAATAAACTGAATAATATTTAGATTTTACTTGTATTGAGCTAAGTTTTTAAGGAAGGAGGAGATACTCACTTGGATTCATTGCTAATGAAACATGACGATAAAGTGTTTCAGCACTGACTTGATTTGTTCCAAAGGAAGAATCATAATGAGCCATCACATTTTCAGTTCGAGAATAAACCACGAGTGACCTAAAGAAAGACGTTCACATGTGACATGACAGTTTGATTTTTAGCCTAAATAATTTAGAATTTTAGTTACTACATTATATCTTATCTAATTTTCTTACCAATGAGAACCTCCTGCTGTAATTTGTTCAGGATCATCGAAATTATTAACAGGAAAAAATACAAATTGATACTTGGTAATATCTCCTAAAAGGTTCACTAGATCTTCAATATCACACAATTTTAGGAGTTGTGTCATCTCAGGACTCACAATCTTAATACTTGTCTTTTCTTCTGGAAAAATTTCCCGACTCAAGTAATCAATGTAGAAACCCATGATAACATCGTTGAGCCATCTTGGTCCACGTAAAATATCCATTTCCGACTCACGGATCAAGTAGTCACCATAATCCAAAATAATTCTACCAAATGTGGACATGATGACGAGAACGAGATAGAGTTGAAATTGACTTGATCCTTGATGAGTTTAAACTTAACAAAGTTTAATATCGTTGTACCATGTAAGNAGATAGAGTTGAAATTGACTTGATCCTTGATGAGTTTAAACTTAACAAAGTTTAATATCGTTGTACCATGTAAGCACACTTGTAACTTACAGCAGTCGAAATCGAAATCGAAATCGAAATCACCTTTCTATTCGAAATCGAAATNCCATGTAAGTAATGACGATGAGATGATGAAATGATAAATGGATGATGGATTAGTGATTAAAAGAACAAACTTAATTCAAAGAATTAAGTACTTATAGTTAATTGGTTTAAAAAAACAACAACAATTACAATCATCATTGCATTGTTGATTAATTAATAATTATTGCTAATTAATTATTTTAGAACGTTCAGCAATCAACATTAAAAAATAAATAATGAATTAAAAATTAAAATCGAATACATAATCGACAATCGGTTTAAAAATTAAAATTAAATTAAATTTACATTTGAAAGTTTGTATTCGCGGGTAAATTTGAAAAAAAAAAAAAAAAAACATTCGAACCAATGTTGTTGGGGCAACAATGAGACTCAAACTTTGCAAGAATGAAAAAAAATTTTGAAATAAAGAACTAAATTTTGTTAAATTTTTTTTTTTTTTNAGACTCAAACTTTGCAAGAATGAAAAAAAATTTTGAAATAAAGAACTAAATTTTGTTAAATTTTTTTTTTTTTTTGTTAAATTTGATTTTATTTTCCTAATGCAAATATAAAAAAAATTAATATTAAAAGAACAGAAGTGGATCTATTGAAAAGCAAGTTAAAGATAGAAAATTTCTTCCAAATGCTTTCCTTTTGGAAGAGTGCCCAAAATGGAAGTGGCGTTTCCTCGTTGAATAGCTAGACTTATTCGCTGAATCAGAAACGATGTAGAACGAGGTTCTCCGGAAGCGATTTGAATGTAATTGCCAATTTTCTTAAT
>NIPM01000008.1:1528723-1572982 GCA_002738285.1 Holacanthella duospinosa | reverse complement strand
CTTAAAGCTGATAGAGTTTCTGGACAGTCTGGAGCGATAGTGTCATCGGATGTGATTAGACGAATGACTCCAGATATGTCTCCATCGCCAAGTTTGGCTTCAACTTTTCTCCAAATTTTTGATGGAGAATATTCTATATCCNTCTCCATCGCCAAGTTTGGCTTCAACTTTTCTCCAAATTTTTGATGGAGAATATTCTATATCCGTCATTTTTTAAGGCACTGCTTCAATTTTAATTGAATTCGAATTTTCGATGTTAGATTTGACCCAAGAAGTGAGATTGGTTACTTTAGTCTCGTGGTGTGGAACTTGTAGAGTGACAAATGGAAAAATGAGAAGCTCTGCCCAGGAATCCTCAGTGTTATTGTAAGTTACTTCGTCTATACATTTAGTGAGGGCAGTTCGAAGGGCAAATCGGGCACCTCTTGGAACCCTGCGGAGAGTTGGGATACCTCTTCTTAATGTTGTCAATTTAGATCCGAGGTTAAGAGTATTTCGTACATCTTCATCTTTCCATTTGATGCCTGTGAAATGTGGTCCGTTCGAACCACTTGGCCCTCGCTTAGAAAGTACAAGGGGAAAGCATATTTTGATCCAATTGGCTAGGGTGACTTGAGTAATTGTTCTGAGATTTAAGGATTTTCTGTATACTTCAAATCGGTCCCACAAAGTCATTTTCGATATTGATTTTTCAGGGTCATATTCTAGGGTTGAAGAGAGCCAAATCAATCCAAGTTCACGTGGGTTGTTTTTACTGATTGAGGTTGCCTGAGCACATAAAGAGGAAGATTCGGGAGGAATTGAGAAAGGTATATCTTCTAGGTCAACTTGGTTCTGCAGATTTTGGACAGCAGTATTTTGGTTTGAAGTATTATCCAAGTTATGTATATCTTCAAATCCAATTTTATTTACTTCAGCCAGTTTGGCGGCTTTCCATTGATTACGAGAGAGGGTTCTTTTGGAGGATTTGGAGGGGATAGGATGATTAGAAGGATTAGTATAACCTAAGGATGAGGAAGCCATTTTCAGCCAATTTTTGGAAACAATTTTTGTAAAGGTGAAAAGTATTATCCAAAGTTTAGCCGAAAATAATTTTTCGGATTTGTCCAAATAATAAGTAGACAAAATGAATGAACGGTTTCGGAAGCCTGAAATCCTAGATAAAAATTAATGTTGTGATAGTATCTCAAAGACTTTTTCAAAAGGGAAAAGGTGTAGAGGACCCAACATATACTAAGTTATTAAATGACTTAGCTTTGAGAGTATTGTTAGATGATGTCAAAAGCTTCTGAAACAGGATGGTCAACTGGGATGAGGCTTCTAGTTGTAATGATCTGAGTAAAACAATTGTTTCAAATCCCTGCAATCCTAGATAGATATAAAAGTGGTGATAGCATCTCAATTTTTCAGCAGGAAAGTTGTGGTGGACCCAACATATACTAAGTTAAATAATTGACTTAGCTTTGTAAGTAATGTTGGATGTTGCCAAGGAGATTATGGAAGTTGAAGGTTGTTGATGAGTACCCAACAATATTTTGAATGCTTAAATTTTTAGGAAAGTTTTTTTTTTACTTCTGATGGACAAGGTCATCATCTTTACTACCAAATATTTATTTTAATAAATATTTCTTTTAATTTAAAAAAATTTAAATTTAAAAATTATTTTCATAAAGTTAATTAAGTTTGTTGATAAAGTAGACGTTTTTCAAAATTCCTCATAACATCGTTTGTCATTAAAACTAAATTCTTACCTGTAGTTTTAGTTATTGATAATGCGCATGATAAATTGATAAAAATAATAATTATTATTGTTTGGCGTCGGTTAAATTTAAGATTTAAAGTGAAAATATTAAATATGATTTTAGTAAGGTAATCTGTGAGTGTACAACTATAATGTGAATGAACGTAAAGGTGTATTTTTTAATTAGAATATTCACTATTACTTTAAATTTGATTAATAATAAAATTGAATATAAAAAAAATTTAGAGTTTTAATTTTTATGTAAGATAATTTAAATCTCAAATATTTATTTTAATCTTGTTTTTGTCCAGTTGACTTAAAATTCATTAGTCTGGTTTAACTCTTTGTCTTTGTAAACCAAAATTAAAAAAAAAAAACTTTTAAACAAACAAATTTGAATGTTATACTTCTTCCGGTTGTTGGACCCTGAATTATTAAAATTAAAAACGGAGTGTTTGAACTTGGATGAGATGACGAGTGACAAGATAAATAAGCAATATTCTGCAATATCCTATCACATCATACNGTGTTTGAACTTGGATGAGATGACGAGTGACAAGATAAATAAGCAATATTCTGCAATATCCTATCACATCATACATCATACTTCATACTTCACTTTTAAAAAGGATTAAGTTGCTATTTTTCACTAATTGAAAACGAAAGTCATTTNACATCATACTTCATACTTCACTTTTAAAAAGGATTAAGTTGCTATTTTTCACTAATTGAAAACGAAAGTCATTTCACGCTAATTAGTAGATACAACATGAAGATGGAAATGATAAAATTAATTCTAATGATTCATTTAGCAAAACAAAGCAAGCAAAAAAAAATTATTTTTTTTTGCATTACTTACATGAAACCCCATCTCCTCAAGGTCACAAGATAAACATTTAGCATTAGTAACAATTTCACACAAGTATAAAGTATTCACTCAATTCTGATAATAATAGTTTATCCCTTGCAAATTCCTCGAATCTCAGTTCATTTACCACACCTAACTTTTTGAAATTTATTGGAATTTCGTATAAAAATATTTGTTATATTACTTCATAATTTAATAAGTTTGACATTAAAACCTCCTAATAATAAGTGAAAATGCCAAATTGTCCGAAATGTGATAAACCTGTTTATTTTGGTAAGTTATTTAGTTATTATTTAAGTTACTTCCTCTCCAAATAGACTATTTTTGGAAATTAGAGTTTTTTCCCTCTTTCGAATTATTTACTCATTGTCGTCATTGTAGACTAATCTCTAATCAATTAAGTAATACAATAATAAAATGTTACCAATTTTTTAGCGGAAAGAAAAACTTCAATGGGTAAAGATTGGCATTCTGCTTGTTTGAAGTGTGAGCGCTGTGGAGGAACGTTGGTAAGGGAAGGATGAACATTTTGTCAAAATATTATGTAAAAAATTTTTTTTTTTTTTTTGGATTATGCTTTTAATTTGTCATTTCTTTTAGACTCCCGGACGCCATGCTGTAAAAGATGATAAAGGGTATGTTTAAAAAGTGATTTGTAAAGTTTATTAGTTATGTGTATGTCATTGAGTTTTAATACACCAATTGCCAGAAACTGCATATGCAGTTAAAAAAAATTTCGCACATGTTACTTCCGGCAAGCTGTGTAAGAAAGATTTGGAGATTAACAATGTACAAAATATGGTTCCCGGTCTGAATGTTCAAATTTTGTTCAAAAGCTGATTACATGAATTTGAATTTATATCTTATGACTCACTCAGGCACTCAGGAGTAGAGTCGACTCAAAAATTTTCTGTTTGACTAGCTGACTCACTGAAACCAAAGAGTCAGGGAGTCGACTCAATGAGTCATTATTGACTCTGACTCTCAGAGTGAGTCATGCGATATGCTACATNAAAGAGTCAGGGAGTCGACTCAATGAGTCATTATTGACTCTGACTCTCAGAGTGAGTCATGCGATATGCTACATACCACCGGCCTGGCTTTTTAAAAATGACAATTTTTTTTATAATTTTATTTACTTACAATGTCTTACCCAAGGTTGCTATGACGAATAAAATCCAAAAGTCTTACNAAAGAGTCAGGGAGTCGACTCAATGAGTCATTATTGACTCTGACTCTCAGAGTGAGTCATGCGATATGCTACATTACCACCGGCCTGGCTTTTTAAAAATGACAANGTCATTATTGACTCTGACTCTCAGAGTGAGTCATGCGATATGCTACATTACCACCGGCCTGGCTTTTTAAAAATGACAATTTTTTTATAATTTTATTTACTTACAATGTCTTACCCAAGGTTGCTATGACGAATAAAATCCAAAAGTCTTACCTGAATTTTTGAAATTAAGTTAGTTCAGCTTCAGATTACAAAGATGATGTGAAACTTTATTATTATTTTGAAGATACTGTCATGTCCCCTGTTACGCAACACTGTTCGGTCCTACTGGAGTTGGAGTTGGAAGCAGTTACAAGTACGACACAAAATAATTCAACATTAATTGAAATTATGTAATAAATTAAGCAATAAAATGGAAACGAGTGATTTTCTTTGAAAAAAAAAAACGGTAATTTAAAACAAAAAAAAAAAAAAATTTTTTTTAATTTTTGATTTTCTGAAGTAAAAAATGTTTCCAGAGAATTCAAAATTTCAACCCTTTACCCGCCCACTTCATTTTGAATTATTAAAATTTTATTCAAATCTAATTGGCGGTAAATTTAAATATTTGAATTTTAGAACGTATTATTTCTTAGCGCAACAATTAAAAACGACTGAGTAGACGTAACTTTGTAGCTTACCTTTTGGCAATTTCTTTAGTTATTGTTGGGTTGCAGTTTTATTGTTGAGTAGATTAAAACTTGCATTATTATTAGTTGTTGTTGAAATTGAAAAAAAAAATTTGTTTTTACGATTAACTCTTAAACTTGTTACGTGAATACTGTAAAGCATTGTCAAACTCATTTCTTTGTTCGCAACTTTCATCTCTTGACATTTGAGGTCAAACAGGTAATAGTCAAAGAGTATGAACAGTCTTTCTTTTTTTTTTTTAAAGAATCGTTAATATTTCCTTGCAGCACCATAATTGGAGACAATTTATAAGGCAGATCAATGGATTCATTACCCTCATCCCATATTTCTTGGATATTCTTGGGTTAGATCTTTGAAGACATGTAATGTCTGTATCTGAAATAATTTAGTTGTTATTCTAATCAGACGAGCTGCTGGAGCTTGAACGTCGATGAAAACCACGCATTCCTTTATGTAGTGCATAACCTCCAAGTCCTACACCGGCTAAAGGAATACCATATTTGAGCATCTTGTTCTTCTTCATTTTCTTTGGTTTCAAAACTTTTGCCTAAAATTTAAAAAGAGATATTATTTCAATCACGATCCGTCTAATCATGTGTCCATTACGAAAGGGCAAAAACAATTTTTTTCGTTGGTTACCTATAATATATACTAATGAATAATTAATATAATATAAAGCATTAGTTTTTAATTTCAGCGGAAATGGTGATGGTTTGAGTTCGAAGGTTACCTACCAATGTCCTAGATCAAATAATCGATTCAACAATTATTAAGATTTGAATAACTTCAATTAACTTTACCTAATTCAAATTTTTATTTTTCATAATCAATTAATCATGTAATTTTATGCTAATCTCATTAATTATTTTGGAACAAGGAACCCCTCATAGGTTTCCTCTTTTTTTTTCTTTAAGTCTGCAGTCAGTTAATTCCTTATGCGAGCGTTTGATAGCTTATCTAGGCTAGAAGGATCGTGGTTTCAATTTCTATTGAAATTATTTAATTAAATAATTATGTTAGTATAACCACTGAGAGTATTAAAGTTTATTGACTTACAGCTAACATCCCGCCTACTCCTAAAGCCCCAAGACCTGCAGCTGCCCCTCCAACACCTCCAGGGAAACCACCACTGCTACCACCTTGACCATGCCCACCGCTACGCTGACCTCCCATTCCAGGAATTTTACTCTAAAAAATTAAATTGTAAGTTAGTTTATTAAAAAACATGACTAAAAAAATTCAGTGGTCAAAACAGTTCAATAAATGAACTTACAGCCACTCCTCCTAAACCAAATCCAGTGAGAAGTTTTCCTGCACTATCCATTAGTCCACCTCCGCTACTTTGCTGTTGGTAAGGTTGTTGTTGAGGTCCTGGATAATAGCCACCAGGTTGGTTTGGATAGGCTCCATAAGGCGGTTGAGGAGAATACTGACCCTGGTGATTAATAATCAAAAGTTAACAAACAGAATATTTAAATGTATTGTTCTAGTAATTAAGAGTAAATGTATTTAAATAAATTTCAGATTATTACTCACTGGATAACCTCCTGGTGGTGGATACGATTGACCAGGTGGTGGATAGGATTGACCTGGAGGTGAATAGGATTGACCTGGAGGTGGATAAGATTGACCTGGAGGTGGGTACATAGGTGGTCCTGACATATACGGTTGAGGATAGGAAGGGGCTCCAGCATTCCCTGTTGGATAAGGAGGTGGGACGAATCCAATTCCAGAAGAACCATGACCTTGTTGAGGTGGGTAACCAGAAAAATTGTCACCATAATTTCCTCCCATAACGAGTGGTGGTGCAGTAGCGACGGAATCTGATGTTGGTTGTAGAGGTGGAGGTGCGGAAGATGATAAAGATTGAGAGGGCGTATCAGATTTACCATCAAACTGAATCATAGATATTGTGATGTCACCATCTACTGCTAAATGTGAAATCTTATCTACAGGGACTCTATGACTGAATTCAGTGTAGTGTTGCCCATTTATAGCTATCTGTAACAATCAATCAATTATCTCAAAATGAACTCAACTTTTTACAAATAACCATAAACCAATGGTCAATTTGGTTTACAAACCTTAAATTCCTGAACTTCACAAAGAATTAATACTTCAAATACTTGACCTCTAAGGAATGGAAATCCAATTCCTTGTCGTTCTTCCGTTCCCCAACTGGAGTAACTTCTAGAATTTCGAATAACCACATTTTCTGAGAAACGTGGGTTCAAATGTAGACCCACATCATCATGGTTTGGATTCGAACCACTCAGTAATTCAATTTTGAATCTAAAAAATGAAAAAAAAAATCATTAAGTTACGATTTAGTAACTAAATTATCTAAATGTAACTTGTTAATGAGTTACTGATTGATAATCTAAGTAAGATTGTAACCATACCATAACCACTACTAAAGAATTGACCGTAAGGTTAAGGTTACTGGTTACATAATACTTAATAAGGAACATAAACATACCCATGTGAGTTGTGATTAATTCTACCTTGAACACGCAATATTCTTCCAGGACGAAATCCACCATTGATAAAACCAATGTACGGAATCGGCTGTAATAATTTAAATCATTGTGTGATCAAATCAAAGTATCATTTCATCAACAATAATTATTGTTAATGAACCATCAAGATCTTAATTTTTAACAAATCTTACCGGATTAAGAATTGCAGGTTCCATTATTCCTTTACAAGTGCGAAGTGCCTTTATCGTTTTTATCCAATCCAATCAAATCCGTTGCAGTTTCAGTGAACAAAGTTTGTTCAACAAACAGTACTTACTACTTGAGGTAATCGCAGTGCTCAAGTGTCAAGTCTTACCCCGTGGAAGATGTGGTGATTTAGTTAGTATAACACAACCTATTTTAGTAATTTAATAACTGAAAATTCAAACAAAATTCAAAATTACAATTGTAAAAGCGCTTTTGTCTCTGTTGCAGAAGACTCTTCTGCTTCGTTGAAGTCAAAATGTAAAAGTGTAGTGTAAGTGTAAGGTAGGGTAGATTGGATAAGGTTTTTTTTTTTATCACAGTAAGGTTCACATTCAAGTCAGGTACTTACAGAGGACGTGATGAAGTAGAGTTGAACGTGACGTCAAAATTGGTTAGTTAGTCATACTTTTTTGGTTAGTAATTTCTAATTTGCCAATTATTTACGTTGACGGAGGAGTAAATGAAAATAATAAGTGACAATATGTTAATGACGCAAAACTCAGACTACTACTGATGGTAACATAAGCTCATACAATGCTGCAATCCTGACACCGATTGGGTAATTTTGATTATTCTTAAGTACCTAAAATTTAATTAATTTCACACTATGAGTAAGCTGTAAGCAGTAGTACCATCAGTAGTATTAGTAGTAAGCAAAAGTGCCATCCTATAAGCTACAGTAAACTATTACAGTAAACTATTTTTATTATTTTTTTATTGCAGAATATAAGCCGGGTAACTTGCATTTATTGTTGTCATGGCAACAAATAGAAAAAATTTCCATCGATAAATGCCAAAAATCAAACTTCAGTTGATTATAATATTATAGTCAAGGTTGCCATGAGGAATTTTGAAATTTTTTTTTTTTTTTTTTTTTAAATACAAACTTGATTTTATTTTCCTAATGCAAATATAAAAAAAAATTAATATTAAAAGAACAGAAGTGGATCTATTGAAAAGCAAGTTAAAGATAGAAAATTTCTTCCAAATGCTTTCCTTTTGGAAGAGTGCCCAAAATGGAAGTGGCGTTTCCTCGTTGAATAGCTAGACTTATTCGCTGAATCAGAAACGATGTAGAACGAGGTTCTCCGGAAGCGATTTGAATGTAATTGCCAATTTTCTTAATCAAGTTCAGACCTTTGGGTCCCCATACTCCGTTTGACTCGACAGCGATAGGAACGAAAGTGAATTTATTCTCTGGCAGAAATTTTGAAATTATTAATTATCAAAGATGATTTTTTTGTAGATTTCTCATAGCAACCATGATTATAGTGATGATTTATGAGNTTTTTTTGTAGATTTCTCATAGCAACCATGATTATAGTGATGATTTATGAGGGTTATATTTATGATTTATAAACATCTTTATCGAAGATGTTTTCTGTAGATTTCTCATAGCAACCTTGTGAGGGTCCATAGAAACCGGTTGTAGTATCGGAACGACAAATAATCTAAATGACCCTGAATCTGAAGAATATAATAATAAATCCTTTGATTATGTTATGTCCTAAATAAGTTAATTTTGACATTATTCAATGTAAATTTTTTATCAACTAGAATAGATTTTTAAGTTAATAATAATTATTGTAAGACTAACTTNCCATTATTCAATGTAAATTTTTTATCAACTAGAATAGATTTTTAAGTTAATAATAATTATTGTAAGACTAACTTTAAAAATCATGTCACCTCGGAGTCATACTAACATTCAAAAAAGTCGTACTAGTATTCGGAGTCATACTGCCATCAGAATTCGAAAACTGAAAACAATATCTAAAAATAATATTTTTAAGAAGGCTACTCAAGATAAGAAATCAAATAAATTAGTCAACATCAATAATTTAGATGAAGTGGACGATGTGTACATCGATTTCGATAAATTGGTCAAACGGGAATATCAGCGACTCATGCGACAATATCGACTTATGGAAGATGGTAAATTTTGTAATTTTGTTTTTATTTTTAAATAATTATTCTATTCCTTTATCGAAACTTTATTAATTTTTTTTTTGTGTGATTTGGTTTCAGAGCGACATACAGTTACAGCGAAAGGAAATGCACTGTCAAAACAAGCCAAACTTCTTGATCTTCTCTACGATGAACTCAAAAGTATCAAAACTGATCTATACAATGTGGAATCTAAAAAATTTAAATATGTTGACAAAAGGAATACTAAAACGATACTACAGACGATGAATGGATTTGAAAGAGCAAATAATGATATTGGAATTTGTCTTAAAAATTTAAGAGAAAATTCATCAAATGTGGACAAAATTGCCAAATATTTGGTAGAACATAATCTCAAAGTTCAAACGGTTTATGGTAACACTATGTCAGTGACTAAAGTTGAGAAGAAACGACGTGTTCTTGAGAATCGACTCTACTTTGTAATAATTTCATTGTTAATACTTTTGACCTTTGTTTAAGCAAAGAGGTCAAATATTTATATTTTTTTTTTGTGTTTTTTTTTTTCAGTTTACGACAAAATTTTGTATGAAGATTTCCGACAACAAAGCTGTCCGACGAGATGAGATAAATTTGAGTCTCAAATTACGTGGACTCTTCTACACACGTCACATTGGTCTCAAACGTCAAATTCATAGTACCAAAGTGAAGATGAGTGAAATTGTATTTCTATCGACACAGGCATATGACCAACGGGATGAAATAGTAGGGACTATTCGACTCCTCGGAGAACGAAATGAAAAAGAAAATAGACAACATATTATCGAAATGAAGGTAATTTTATAAGTAATTTTTATCGAAAGTAGGCCTAATATACTTTAAGTGAACTAATGGGGATTTTAATTTATAGGAATACAATCGTATTCTTCAACATGATACCATCGTACGACGTTTCCTTCGAAGGAAGACAGTCAGCAGAAATATTTTAGAATCGGAGAAACAACGAGCACATAGAAAAAAATATGAAAAATTAACTTTGATGGACTACAAAATTGCTCTCTACATTCGAAGTTTTAAAAGTATACTGAAAAAATCCAATTTTAGAACGATGGAAGACCTAATTCGTCATTATAATCAACTGCAACAACATAATTTTGCAATGTTTCGGTACAACTGTGACCTAAACCATGAAGTAAGATGATCTTTTTAAAAAAAAAAAACCTTAACAAATTGTAATCAACTAAAATTTTTAATATTGTAGATTGTAGTACTGAAAGAAGAAACAGAAAAAATGTCCAGTTTCATCGAAAATTTATATCAAATGGATAGTGAACGACATGAGGAAATTAAGTTCGAGACTAAAGCTGCCCTAATGAAGAAAGAACTACTTGAAATTGATCTTGACAAACTTAATGTTATGTATACTAAAACGGAAATCAATATGGAAGAAATTTTACAAATTCTAGACAACTTATTTACTATGATTGGTTGTTCAATAACATCATTGAGAAGGTTCTTAGGTAACTATCACTTTTCAAAAAAAAAAAATATTTATTATATTATTCTAATTCCATTTGGTTATATTCATCGAAAATTTTTTGTGATACTGATACTTGTAATTTCAGGAAATCGTGATGGAATACGAGCAAAAAATGCAATATTCTGTATGCAACTCATTGATTCTAGAATTCACGAACTCGTGTTAACGAAACATGTATTAGAAATGCAAAATCAAATTGAAATACTTCAAATTCATCCAAAAGGTCGAGCTATGGGTCCTGAACCAAAAATAATTTCTGCTGGTGGACCTTATATACCAAATGTACTTATATCCAATCATGTTGAAGAGTAAGTCAAACTAATAACAACGAAAATTAATGATTTTAAGTTAAATTTTTATGTAATTTATACTTTCACTTTTTCTTCTAGTGGTGAAGAGGAAGGGGAGGATAGGACGAAAATTCGAGCATTCACGTACATTGATTTAAGAAAACAACTTCTCGAAGGTATAAAAACGAAAAAGGAAACGAACAGTGTGACCTTTGCACCACGAGCTTCTACTGCATCAATAATTACTAGATCTGGTTCATTGGGTGCACATTATTCAACAATGGGTTCAGAAAAACATTGGAAACCCTCACAAGTACCATAATAGGTTCCAAAAATTAATTGATTTTCAAAATTTTTTGAAATAGAAAACATAATTACGGTCAAAGGTGAAATTTTTTTTTATATACCATTACTAAATTACCTTTACTTTCGTTAACCGCCGCAGGGTGATTTTAGGTTGTTTGTTGTCGCTTCGCTTTATAAAGCGAAGCGACAACAAAAAACCTAACAAAAGTGTAGAGACCATCATAACACAAACCCCTCCCAAAAAAAAATGTCCCCATGGTTATTTATCATGAACGTTTGTTATTAATAGAGACTGAATAGTCAAGAAAAAAAAATAATTTTTTTTAACGAAAATCACAACGTAGTAGCCTTTTGATTCGATAAACAATAATAATTGACAACGGTTTTGCTGTGATTATCATCAATATCTATTATTCAGTATTAATACAACAAAAATCATTAATTAATTCACTCTTCTAATAGTTGAATAATTTAAAATGAACAAACCAAAAAAATTAAAATTAAAAATTTCCAAAGGTTCTAGAAAAAAGAAGGTACATATGGAACTCTTAAACTTCAACGAAGAAACATCTGTAAACCTTGACATTCAAACCTTAGTTCGAAATGAATTTCTTCGACTTAATCGACAGTATCGAATGGTTGAAGAAGAGAGACGAAGAGTTATTGAACGTGGAAAATTTGTATCAAAACAAGCTCGAATTATGGACTTACTTCGTGATGATATTGAACATCAAGAGACTGATTTGTACTATGCAAATTCTCCACAACGAATTAAAATTGATAATGAATTGAAGACAACAATTATTGATCGATTGGAAAAAATTGCTCAATTTCGTGAATACTCTGCTCATCAAATGGAACTTATCAAAGATCAAGGGGATCATATTGATAAAATTACTGATATACTCATTAATCACAAGTGAGTTTGTCAAATTTTATACAATTTTGAGAAGATTTTCGATGAAATTTAATAGATTCGATGATAAAATTATTAAAAATTTTTTGAAGTAAATAATTTTTTTTTTTTTTTTTTTTTGTGTAATTTATAGGATAAGAGTTACAAGTTTGTATGGAAGTGGAACATCTGCAGCTGGACTTGAAAAACGTTTGAGAGTACTTGAAAATAATCTTTATCGAGTAAGAATAATTGATAAAAAATTTTTAATTTAAAAATTTTGAAATCTTAAAATTTTGAAATTAAAAAAATTTTGAAATTTAAAAAATTTTGAAATTTTTTGAAATTTTAAATTTTTTTGATATTTTGACAAGATAAAATAATTGAAAATTAAGTTGTTGATGTATGTATAGGTAACATCAAAACACGACTCTGTGGTATCGATAAATAAACGAAATCGTCATGAAATCACTCTTAACCTGAAACTTCGGGGTATGTTTTTTCGAAAATATTCAGCATTAAAAGAACAACAACAATTCTTAAGAAATGAAATGAATGAAGTTGTATATTGTTGCAGCAGTGCTTATGACCAGAGGTAATTGAACATGAACTTAAATCAATTTTAAATCAAATTTTGAAACAAATTTTGATTAATTTTTTTTATATCTCTAGGGGTTTCCATTTTGGTAAAATTCGAATTTTAAGGGAAAGGAATGAAAAGGATACTAAACAACATTTACTGGATATCAAAGAACTTCAAAGAATGATTGACAATGATATCAAACTTACAACTTTTCTAACGACAAAGAATAAAGAACGAGATGTAGAAGAAACAAGAATTCATCGACAAGGTCGAAAAAATTACCTCAAATATATTGAAATGGAAGGGATTATTCGAGAATATAGTCATGTCTTTCGTATTATACTTAACGAATTGGAACAGGATGGAAAATCAGGAGGTCATACTATTGGTCACTTTGTCAAGCGTTACAATGACCATGAACATAATAATTTCACATTTTTTCAAAAAGGAATTGACATAAACCAACAGGTAAGACAAGAAAATTTAAAAAAAAATTAAAAATTCAAATACAATTTAATAAAAATTTCAATACTCAAGTTCTGATTGGTTGAATTTGAATTTGAATTTGAATTTGAATTTTTTATTTTTTATTTTCTCAACATTATTACTTATTTGGATAAGACTTTTTTTTTTTTTTTTTTTTTTTTTGATTTTTTAGATTATAGTCTTAAAATATCAATTATTAGAAAATGTGGAAGTAATTGATGAATTCTATACCGTATCCAATCAACGACGAGATGACCTTCAGAAGGAATTAAAATTACTCGAAGAAAAAAAATTACATTTTGAAAATGAATTGAAACAAGCGGAGGAAATGTTTTATAGAAAATCTATCGACATGGATGAAGTCATGGAACTATTGAATACTTTGTCTACAGAAATTGGTGCTAATCAATTTTTGATGCGGCTATTACTAGGTTATTTACTGAATTTTGACATTTACAACAAAAAAAAAAATAATAAAATTTCAAAAAATTTCAAAATTTTTTTTTGAAATTTTATTTTTTTTTTGAAATTTTTTTTTTTTTTTTTTTTTTTGAAAATTTTTTTTTTATGATGTCAAAGGTTACGATGGAAAGGTGACTCTGCGAACTATCTTGCCTTGTATTAGTGGGATAGAAACGAGACTAAGAGAACTGAAAACAAAAATATCGGATTTGGAAAATCGACAAATAATTGGAAAGAGCGGTCACCAACAGCAGCAGTACATAAGATCTCCAGCTCCAACATCTGACAACAAAAAAACTAAATATGGTGGTCCATATATACCAGATGTAAGTTTTATTTTTATTTTTTTACATCGACATCTACGGTAAATGTCGATGAATTTTTAATTTTTTGAAAGTTCAAAATTTTTTTATATAATTTGTTAATTTTTTTCAGGTGGTACTTGGAATGTTGGATACGTAAGTTCTGTATTGTTTTTTTTTAAATCAAAAATTAGAAGATAACAACAATAGTATAGTAATTGTTGAAAATTTAGGTCAGATGAAGATAGAGATGACCATCCACTTCGCTTCAATGAATTGAAAAATAGGATTTATCAATTAATCCTAACAACTCCATCAGCTCGTTCTAGAGCTGATGGAGTTTCAACACAAGTCTCTTCTTTCGATATATTTAGAAGATCTATAGCTTCAAGTGTTAGTTTCGACTAATGAATGTCTCACATGATAGCTAATTAATTTTTGTCAACAATGGTTTTTGTATTGGTCAACAATGGTCAACAATTGGTCAACAATGGTTTTGGTATTGGACATTAAGATTGATTAATTCAAAGGGAGAGAGAGAGAGAGAGACCAATGACCAAAGTGATCAGTGACTCTGACCCTTGAATCGCCATTGTTTAATTTTTAAGCCTTACAAATAGAAAATGTCGATGATGGATTTCAATCGACTTCAAAAAATGGATTAAATCCAAAAAAAAAAAATTGTCGATGAGTAAGTACTTTTCGGATGCTGTCAATCAACAGTTTTGTTCCAAATTTAAGTAATTTCAATTTTAAAATTGTTTGATATAGAAAAATTTTGAGAAAAAAAAAATTTGGTAAAACAAAATCATTACTCACTCGTCTAGAGGTTTCCTGCTGGCAGTAATGTTGGCGGCATAGCTGGTTTTAAAGTCCGCAAAGGACATCTGTGATTGGTGAATTTGAAGATGTGAGGATTTAGGAATAGTTGACGTCTTGCTCGCAGTATTATGGGAAGAAGGATGTGAGATTTTGTTAACTGGTTTGATGGACATAACTGAAATTTTTTTCTCAGTAGGATCAGGAACAACAAGAATTGGAATTTTCCNGAGGATTTAGGAATAGTTGACGTCTTGCTCGCAGTATTATGGGAAGAAGGATGTGAGATTTTGTTAACTGGTTTGGTAGACATAACTGAAATTTTTTTCTCAGTAGGATCAGGATCAGGAACAACAAGAATTGGAATTTTCCGATTGATTTTGTCAGGAATAATTGATATTTTGGAAGGTGTTATTTTTGATACATTTGAGATTTGATTGGTTGTAATTTCCCCAACCGTTGAGCTTTGACTCTCATTAATTTTTTCAGTACTTGGTGATATGTCAGCTTTCGTGTTTGACACAACAGATGTTTTTCTAGTTGCTATGATTGGTGGAATCATCATTTCGCTAGTTTCTTTAGTTGATATAAGTGATACTTGACTAGGTACTATGGTTCGTAGTGGTAGAATTGATATTTCACTAGGATTGATTGATTTTGTACTAATTTGTTGTCCTTTTGCTTTATCCTTCTTGGCTGCCAATTGACCTTTGATTTTAGCAAGTCGAAGACTTCGTTGTTTATCATAAATTTCTTGAAAGTTGATCAAAGAGTCTCGTTTTTTGGGATCATCTAATGTATTTTTCATTATATTGTCAGAATTTGTAATTTTTAGAATCTGACTCAACTTGGTATCAGCATTCCTACGGCCAGCTTTTGCAGCATAAGCAATTGCATCTGGTGACATAATATCTGGTGAGATGATAACTGGATCATATTGTTCTGAATGACGATCAGTCAGTGGTGTAAGTTGATCAATCATTCTCTCTGCAATGCTCTTTGTACTAAATATATTTTGTATATCACGAACAATTCTCTTAGAACTACCTCCAGAACTAGATGGATGAGTACTAAGTTTCATCATTGATTGGTTATATCGTGGTTTTAGATTTATAGAAGATTCCTTTGATTTGATACGACGCCTTTGATTTGATAATTCCTCTGAGGGTCTTTCGTTATTCATTCTATCTTCATCCTTAAATGAAATCTTCCCAGTAAATTTTCGATGGAGTTCTTGAAATGATTGACTTTGAATTGATTCCTTTGTACTTTTACGTTTCTTCCATTTAGCCAGTTTCCATAGGTATTCATGATACCTCTCTTGAATTAAGTTTCCATAATACTCTCTTCGAGCAACTTTGAAAGAATAATATTATAATCAATTATACAATTATTATAGATCAAGATCAAGATCAAGATCAAGATCAAAATTAAAATCAAATTCAGTCTATTTCTATTCGTACTCACCTCGCTTGCTTGCCATCACATGCATTATGACTTCAGATTTTGATTTATTGAGGTGATATCTAGGGATTAGTTTCATCCTTTCGATGAAAGGTATCTGAGGACGTTTAGTTTTGACTGGAACAGGAGATGATGATCCCACTTCCAGATCCTCAGTTTCAGAATCTTGAATCTCATTCGTCAAATCTTTATCAACTCCAAGTCCTTGTTTAAACTTTCGAAACGGACTTGTACTCTTTCCTCTTGGATTGAGTTGACGTCTCATTTGTGATTTCTTGATAATTGACTTCTTTTGCTTCTTTTTTGATTGTTGTTTATGCTTATTAGTGAGGCTTAAATTCCTAGGAGTTGTAATTGGTTTTCGATGATTTGTCATTGGAAGACTGGAAGAACGATTACTGGTTGAGTTTAATAATTGATTCTTGCTCAACTCGTTCGTAATACTGGGATCCATAGAAGCACTAGTAGGATCGTTTGTCTCCATGTCCATACCACTTTTGTATGTTCTACTTGACGAGTTTTTGGTATGGTTGGGTTTGATTGTTGTTTTCGTATGTGGACCAACACTCAAATGTTTCTTTCTTCTGTTAGTACCTACTGATATGATAGAAAACTTTCATTAACTTTGTCAGTGTATCGACAAATGTGTTACGGTGGTAGTAATTTTGTTTGTTTTTTTCTTACTTGGACTTGCTGAAGTTAGATTCTGATCGCTATCGGAAGTTTTTAATTGGTGATTCATAAATTTTGAACCATGAGGTGTTGGATGAGGATGAGACTGTACAACATGACTAAGATGATTGAACTTTGTTGAATTTTGTCCAGATATCGGTGTTTTGATGGTCGGATCTAACAATGCTTCTTCACTCTGACCTTGAGTAAGCTTCGTTGGAAGACATTTACGATTCTTCGGTTTCTTCATATTGACTATCTAGAAAATGTCCAATCAGAAAGTGATATTTGATATTAGTATCAAAGTAACCAAAGTTTGGCCACGAGGTTACAGTCACAGTGCATTTTGTAAGTATAATAATTATGTTATACACAAAAAATTATTCGAATTTCAACAACTTACTTGGATTTCATTCGCTTCAACGTTTCTTGAAGCAAACTAAACAAAGTACTTTTCCATGACAATTGATGATGGAAGTTAAAGGGTCAAAGGGAATTTGTATAAGTTTTGAATTATTATTCTTAAGGTTTTGATTTAACCTTTACGACATTACGACATTGGATTTGACAAGCTTTATCTCAAATCCAAAAAAATAGGCAATGTTTTCCTAATCATGCCTTTATTTTTTGAACTCGAACTTTGAGTTTCGAAGTAGACTAATTTGAAAAAAAAAAAAATTTTTTTTTAGACTGTAATAATTATTCTTGGGTTTCTACAGCCAAGAAACCTTCGGGATACCAACTTGAACCGATGAGAACGACCATCCAATAGATGATATTGAAGCAAAGGTAGAAAACAGGCAAGTAGCCTTTAGATTTGCAAATCCTTTGAAAATTGTATAAAATTTAGATCAAAATTAAAAAAAAAAACAAAAAACTTTTAAGAAAATTACAACTATAACTTACAATGACAAAGTTGTGNACTTGAACCGATGAGAACGACCATCCAATAGATGATATTGAAGCAAAGGTAGAAAACAGGCAAGTAGCCTTTAGATTTGCAAATCCTTTGAAAATTGTATAAAATTTAGATCAAAATTAAAAAAAAAAAAAAAAAAAACTTTTAAGAAAATTACAACCATAACTTACAATGACAAAGTTGTATCAGCTTTAGTACCAAATTTAAAACCAAAATCAAATTTGAACCTTTGTCCTTCTGGTGCTTCACATAATGACTCTGTCATGGTGTTACATCGGTCATAGTCAATGAGGTCTTCGGGTATTTCTTTACTCAACTGTGTCATCCGAACTCCCTAAGAAATTAATCAAGAAAACTTGGTAATATTTAGTTTCATGAATATAGAAAGTAACAGCTTTTCTCGAATTAAACGAACACCACATACTTGCTGCTTCAGTTTACTTCCAGACGACTTTTGGAAGTTGTATACAACGAAGTTCACTACAAAAGTCATAAAAGTTTATGTAAAAACTAATAAACGTTTGTTTTGATCAATATTTTAATAAAATTTTTCTATAGTTACCAAGTACTGTAGTAAAAGTTGTTAAACCTGATACAAAAATGAAAACATCAAGTGCTGTTTGATACGAAACATGTGGCATCCAACTCGCGTTCAAATTCATAAACAGAACAGTAGTGACAGTCTACAATATATAATAAATTACTTACTATTTTGATTTTTTTTTTGATTAAAAATATAATTTCACTTGCCACAAAGATACCAAGTTGAAGTCGTGTCAGTATTGTACCAGAGTAAAGAGTACAAAATGCAATTACAGTGAGAACAAACATTGGGAAGTAGACATCTTGAAGATAACGTATTGAGTGTCGAGCGAAAAAGAATTCAAGTCCCAATCTTGTTTGGTTTCCCGCTAAAGACCAATCATAAATAAATCCACAGTGTCAGTAATTACTAATAATTAATCAAGAATTGACAGTAGTCAACTAAAAGCTTACATGGATATGTCAATGTCTTTGTTGTTGTTCTAAATCCTGTAAATCGAAATTTGAGTGAAGATGATGACAAGTCTTCAGAAACTGCTGCTCCAATATCAGATTTCCATGAGAATGTATAACCAGGTCCAATATTACTATAACTAGCTAATTCTAATCCACAAAGTTGACGATCAAATGGAAAGTAACCAAGATTCATTCGACAAGAAGCAGTGACAGTAATTCTGTTAGCAAGAACAAATATTAGTACAAGAACTTATTGTTCCAGTATTATTAATTAAACCAAAAATTTACAAACTAACCTAGCTGATTGTAGAATTCTACCATTTGGTAATATTTTAGTATATTCCTGAAGTGTACCAATGTTATGTCGAATAGCACTTCGTTCGTTTTGTATAAAAGTATCAGGAGTCCACATTTGTTGTGCATGATCAGCATCAAGCTACAATCAAAGAATTCATTCCAATTAGATCAAAGTTATTGTTAAACTCAAAAATTATACTACTTAAGTTTAAAATTAAGTATAATTTTTAATTGATTATTAGTCTAATTGATGGTTACTGTTGAAGTTTTAGTATTATTTTTTTAGTNGAAGTGTACCAATGTTATGTCGAATAGCACTTCGTTCGTTTTGTATAAAAGTATCAGGAGTCCACATTTGTTGTACATGATCAGCATCAAGCTACAATCAAAGAATTCATTCCAATTAGATAAAAGTTATTGTTAAACTCAAAAATTATACTACTTAAGTTTAAAATTTAAGTATAATTTTTAATTGATTATTAGTCTAATTGATGGTTACTGTTGAAGTTTTAGTATTATTTTTTTAGTTTTAAACTTACAAGAATGAATTTAGTTCCAGGTATTGGAGTATATTTCAATCTTGAGTCTTGCCAATNTTAAGTATAATTTTTAATTGATTATTAGTCTAATTGATGGTTACTGTTGAAGTTTTAGTATTATTTTTTTAGTTTTAAACTTACAAGAATGAATTTAGTTCCAGGTATTGGAGTATATTTCAATCTTGAGTCTTGCCAATGATGTCGCAAGTACATATTTACTGTAAATTCCTATATAAATTGATAATTTTAATCAAAATAAACTATAAATTTATAAATTACTATAAATTTAAAACATGTAAGATAGTAAGTAGCTCACATGTTTTGCTTCATCAACGTTGAAAACATCCAGAATAAGGCAATTGATAGCTAAATCCAATGTTCCATCTAGAGAATAAAATTTTAAGAAGAATTTTTTTTTNTCCAGAATAAGGCAATTGATAGCTAAATCCAATGTTCCATCTAGAGAATAAAATTTTAAGAAGAATTTTTTTTTAACACCTTGATTAATGATTATAAAGGTTAGATTATTTATGTCACCTACTTGAGTTAATTGGACGNTTTTTTTTTTAACACCTTGATTAATGATTATAAAGGTTAGATTATTTATGTCACCTACTTGAGTTAATTGGACGAATTCTTTTGTCATAATTTTTAAAAAGATTGTCAATGGTACGAGACATTGCGGTTCCATTTGTAATCTGAGCATAATATCCATTATTTAGAAAAATTCCAATGAATAAGAAAACAATTAATTTCATTTTTTAAACTTTTCTAAAAAAAATTTTGGATCCAGTTGTACTGATGATGACAGAAGAGACACCGGTGATGACTGAAAAGTAAAAGTTCCAAATTCATTAGAGTTCATGATGAAAAAGTCCCTAAAAATTACGCAACCAAAAAAAAGAAGCCAAAAAGCCAAAATGTCACTTTGCAATTTCAGATCCCATTACTGACAGTAACTGTCTGGCGCCTGGGACAGGTCATTGAGGTCATCTCATTTTCTCGCCTTCTTGCTTATGAAAATTGTGATAATTATTACTTATTTTTATTGTTGCTTAGTCGAAGCCACGAAACTAAATTATTAATTATTAGTACTATTATTAATTATTGTGCAAACTTTTAAACACTCAGCAATAATTCTTAGAGGAGTTCATGGATAGAACCGGATCAGCCTAAAATTTTTAATACTTGAGATTTAACCCTAAAAAAGCCCTTTTAATCTCGATTAACTTATTATTCTTCAAAACAAGAAAATAAAGTAAGATAATCATTGGAGAAAAAAAATGAAATTATGATGATAATATAAATTTTCTCATAATTTCACCAAGTGACCAAGTCTCATAAAAATTAGTGTTTTTGGTAGAGTTTGAATGAAGATTTTTAAGTATATTATATATAGCTTCAATTTTGAATTGATTCCGACTTTGATGGTGATAACGTTGAAAAGATCATCTGAGAAGGCGACAATGATTAGTTTAATTGAGACTAAACTCAACTTTCAAGGTTTACTTAAAATCATGATCATTCAAATTTTTTGAATGATCTACCCACTCATTCCTACAGTACATAACACTTCCGAAGAGGCCGATTTTGAATTATATACTTTCAAAATAGACCTACCTCTTCGCAAGTAATATGGGTTGTACTATAAGTGATTGGGACAAGTGACCCCTCTTACAACTTATCCTCCTCAATGACCGTGTCCCAAATGAGTCCAATCATTCTAACAATTTTCGGCTCTTTGTGACGGCAAAGAAAAANTACCCACTCATTCCTACAGTACATAACACTTCCGAAGAGGCCGATTTTGAATTATATACTTTCAAAATAGACCTCTTCGCAAGTAATATGGGTTGTACTATAAGTGATTGGGACAAGTGACCCCTCTTACAACTTATCCTCAATGACCGTGTCCCAAATGAGTCCAATCATTCTAACAATTTTCGGCTCTTTGTGACGGCAAAGAAAAANAATGACCGTGTCCCAAATGAGTCCAATCATTCTAACAATTTTCGGCTCTTTGTGACGGCAAAGAAAAAAAAAAATTTTTTTTTTTTTAAATTCTCATCTGATTGACTGAATTTGAATTTTTGAAGTTTCTTAGGGCATCAACTCCAAGACNTTTTTTTTTTTAAATTCTCATCTGATTGACTGAATTTGAATTTTTGAAGTTTCTTAGGGCATCAACTCCAAGACATCTGGTAGAATCAAAGATTAATTTCACTTATGGGACAAAACTGCGCAGTATTACTTGAATCAGTTTGTTATGAAATATGGATGACAACTTACTAATTACTGACAAGTTTTCTTTGATTGCGTATGGAATTGTGACTATGATTTGTTATTTTCATTCCGTTGTTGAATAGAACTTCCACCTCCACACATTCAACTGTCCATTGAATTTTAGAAAAGCTTTTCACCAAATCCCATTGTACTCACGACAATAATAGAATTGATGTCTCTGTCTCTAACAATGGACCACGATTCATTCCCTCGCAAGTCACAACCAGAATCAAATTGTGAAGCCTGCCGTTTGAAGTAACTAATTGACATGATTTAAAACTTAGAAATCAACTAATTGATGTTGGGTTACATACATGTTCAACTCTTCTATGAAACTTGAGACAATAATTCCTTCCACTGGAAACTGTGAACTCTGGCTGCATCATTTGATTGGATTTNATTCCTTCCACTGGAAACTGTGAACTCTGGCTGCATCATTTGATTGGATTTAGCCCAAACTGGACAAAATTTTTAAGACTCATGAGAATCTAAAGATAATAAGACTTCTTATTTAGTATTGAATGAGTTATAAGTATGTTTCGTACAAATTGAGCCTTCGGTTAAACTAAATAAGTATTGAATTGAATTGAATTGAATTACCTAAATGTATTCCAAGCGTATCTTCTTGATTATGTCATNTTAGCCCAAACTGGACAAAATTTTTAAGACTCATGAGAATCTAAAGATAATAAGACTTCTTATTTAGTATTGAATAAGTTATAAGTATGTTTCGTACAAATTGAGCCTTCGGTTAAACTAAATAAGTTATTGAATTGAATTGAATTGAATTACCTAAATGTATTCCAAGCGTATCTTCTTGATTATGTCATTTTGAAGTTACTGGTGCCATATTATCGCCATTTTCTTTTAGAATAGTGAAAACATTCCTTCAGTAATCAATCAGTACTGACATGTTCCAACTCGGAACTTGGAACTTCCAAGTATTACCTAAATTAGTAACTAAAGATTATATCAAAATACACTTCAAAAGTTAAGTTGAATTCATTTCATTTAACTTACCTTGATCTCCAAGAGAATATTTTGACTATTATTCTAGTAAGAATTATATCGATGATAACAACAACAATTAAATCCGAAAAAGGAAAAACAGCTGCGGATGTTTTTCCTACTTAACTAAAAAANACTTCAAAAGTTAAGTTGAATTCATTTCATTTAACTTACCTTGATCTCCAAGAGAATATTTTGACTATTATTCTAAGTAAGAATTATATCGATGATAACAACAACAATTAAATCCGAAAAAGGAAAAACAGCTGCGGATGTTTTTCCTACTTAACTAAAAAATTTTGAATAGGTTAACATGATTTTGTATAAGGTAACTTGCAAGTCTCAAAAGACAAAGAAGTTATTACGAATTACGATTACAACCAATGAGATTACTAATTGACAAAATTAAATCTAAAAATCAGGAAAGGTATGCACTAATAAATAGATTATTACTTATTATTTCTAAAGTTCAATAATTTTAATTTTAATTTTAAGTTTATGATAATTTAATTTCAGAAAATGAATTTTTATAAAACACTTTTCAAAAGTGTGGCCGAAGAGTGTAAACTTACGACTTTCAAATTGACACCAGTCACAATGGACTCTTACAAACAACGTAGGTTTAGTTTAAACTATTCTTGTAACAAAATTTAGTTACTGCTGCTCATTAGTGCTCATTGCAAGAAGAAATTAATAATAATTGTTTAGGCAAAGTCCTTTTAAAGTAAATAATTGTAAATATGCAGACCATTCGCACACCTCCACTTAGTACCGTCACAGCTGCACTTAAAGGTATTAAGGTACCGTCACACTTGCACTTATGAGTAACACGTAACGTCTTAGGTACACTTATAATTCAGTGAATTTTTTACAAATTAAGACAAAATTACTTAGTAATATTAGTTAAGTAGCCTGGGACAGTTCAATGAGGTCAACTCATTTTCTCACCTTTATAAAAGTCGTGATTAACATTTCTTATTTTTAATCCTTACCTGCTAATTAAAAGCCTATGAAATTCAATAATTAATTATTATTATTATACAGAACAGACCCTCAGTAATTCTCAAAGGAAGTCATGAGTAACTGTCGGATTGGATCAGAATCAGCCTAAAATTTTTTAATTATTTGAGATTACCCTGACAAAGTCTTTCCTAGTCTCTCTTAATTAACTTATTATTCTTCTAAACAAGAAAACAATAATAATGAAATTATGGTTTATAAATTTTAACCAGAATTTCATTCAGAGACTTATAAAATCCGTTTTCTTGGTTAGAGTTTCGATGAAGATTTATATAAGCATAGCTTCAACTTTGATTGATTCTGATTTTGGTGATGATAACGTTGAAAAGATCATCTGAGATGATGAATTATAGGTATAGTCAATTTAATAGAGCTTAAACTAAATAAAATTTTCAAAAAAAGTTTACTTACTTTAACTTTTTTGAATGCTGTACCAGCTACTGCTACAATAAGTGATTGGGATGAATGACCCCATACAAATTCTCCACGATGACCATCCCAAGTTAATCCAATCATTCCAACAATTTTTGGTTCTTTGTGATGACAAAGGAGATCAGATTCTACAGAACGAATAATAATAAAAATACTTAAACTTATAAAAATATAAAAAACAAACATAAAAATCAAACTATACAGGTCAGGGTCAGGGTTAGATGTTACAAAAAATTAATCAAAATTAAAATTTACCAAGAAATTTTTCTTTCATTGCACATGAAATTGCTTCAACAGGATTTGTATTTTTCTCATTTTGAAGAGAACGTCCACATTCAGCTGCCCATTGAACTTTAGAAAGCATTTCACCAACTCCTGTTGTACTCACAGCAATAGACGTTTCTGATAATGGACCACGATTCATTGCCCAACAACCAGCACCAAATTGTGGAGACTAATTGTGGAGATTTAAGTAACTAATTGATTATAATGTCTTTAAAAATAAACTAATTTTTAATTATTCTACATACATGTCCAACTCTCCCAGGAAATTTTAGCCAATTTCCACCACTTGAAACTGTAGCTGCAACTTTATTAGAATGATCCAAAACGATTACTCCTACTGTATCACTCACGGTATTACAAAGCAACAATTGATCTTGTTTTTCTGCACTTTTGAGTTTCTTCATATACTTTCCATGTCGTTTCAAGGCTTTAGCTGTAAAATTAAGATCATAATTCAAATATATTCTAATAAAGTTTCAATTTGACATAAAAATTTATAATTTAATTAACTTGATACAAGGTTGCTCTCTTCGCATGTTGGAATTAGTTGAGATTCAGCCCAGTTCTTAGCACCAATCCCCACAAGAAGTCTAAAAATAAAGTAATAAGTTATACTAATTTTAAATTTCTAGTAAGTAACAATTCACATTTACAAAATTTGAAATGTATAAAAATTTAACAAAATAAAATCTTACGTTGGTGGAACTCTACCACAAGACAATTCATTAGAACAATTTTGTAATTCTGAAATTCTGTAGGCTACCAAAATTGGATTTGGAACTCCGCCTATTAAAAATTGAACAAGTAAATGTAAAAATGAAAAAAAGAAATACACCAAAACAAGAACATCTGTTCAAAATTATTTCTCAGTAACAAACTGAAATGAAAACTTGTCAACAACATAACATAACCTACCCACTGCACCAACACCACCAAAATGACCATTTCCTGACATAAATCCAGCATCACATTCTACAGTTTTATCCAGTGTTAAATTTGAGCCTTTTCCAGCATTTACCAATCCAGAATTTTCAAGTACTGTAGTAGCTGCTGAAGCTGTATAAAAAGTTAAGCAAAATTCATCAAACAGATCCACAGATTCATAACTTTTTCATAAATCATAACACTGACCTGCTTCCTCAGCACTACCTCCCTTTTTCAAAATCCGAAGACCAGCTTCGCATGCACTCTTACAAAGAGTTTTATAGCTGTCATGCATCTTCAGAGAATGACTACCAGCACCTGATTACAAAAAAAAATATTTAAAAGTTAGTGTAGTGACATCATTTCACAAATATTCATTGTTATTATTAGTATTAGAGCTTCGAAATAGTGTTCTTTTAACCAATCAAATTAAAGATTAATTTGTAGATTTATACAAATTACCTAAATGTATTCCAATGAAATGTGTCTTCCGCTTTCCTACCGGAGGAGTAATAATGATATGTCGTTGTGAAGTTATTGATGTTTTGGTTACTTCATTAGGTTTCTCGTTTCCAGTTTCAGTTTTAGTGCTCGTCATGATTCAAACCCCAAATATTCAAATCAATAATTTGTTAAATAATTCTGTTGACCTTAGTCCTTCGATGACCTCGATTTTTTGTGTGCCAATAATAACTTAAAATGGAGGAGAAACGAACTGCAGCCTGGAGCTAATGATAAAGGGTTGACGACAACCCGGTGAAGGACTGCAAGACCAAAGGCTGGATTTTTGTTTTGTTAAATACCGCTTAAAAATTTGAAATCAAATTTTAGTTGCCCCGGGCTCAACTTTGAAGTTTATGAAATAGTAAGTACGGTGACGACAGGAAGCGGAGAGTTGAACTACAATAGTCTAATTATTCCAATTAGTTAATTAAATTAAGTATATTTTCATTGTTTACTCACAAGCGAATTATTAGCNGAAGGACTGCAAGACCAAAGGCTGGATTTTTGTTTTGTTAAATACCGCTTAAAAATTTGAAATCAAATTTTAGTTCCCCCGGGCTCAACTTTGAAGTTTATGAAATAGTAAGTACGGTGACGACAGGAAGCGGAGAGGTGAACTACAATAGTCTAATTATTCCAATTAGTTAATTAAATTAAGTATATTTTCATTGTTTACTCACAAGCGAATTATTAGTAAAGCGAAAGCGATTGTTATTAATAAAGCTTATAGGTTTCAAACTGTACTAAATGAAAACTTTTTCTCACTTTTGTTTCTTGCCTCCAGGGTTGTTGACTGGACCAATTCCACCTGGATTATTTTGAAAGAGATACTCTGCCAAGAAATCAATCGGATCATCAGGACGAGCACGGGTGACATCAATGAGACCTCTCGTTAGAGTAGGAACGACATGAGACATCAAATAGTTACGTAATGGGACTAATGACGATTCCTCACGCTCGAATTCCTCTTTTTTTACTTTTGCTAATTTTCCCATCTGAAATTTGCCAAAATTTTATAATTATTGAGTCATCCAAAATTGATAAAGTTTTAAGTAAAGTAGGTTACCCATTTTTGAATATTTTTACGACGTTCTTCCAATTCTGTTGACTCCAAGAGTGCCAAATCTTCCAACTCTTTCTGTTCCTTTTCAGCGAGTTCAAATTTTTGAGCGTTCTTTAGCGCTTCCTCTTCTTCTTTGGAAATTCCTGAAAATTTTTTGAAAATAAAGATTTCAAAAATTTTGATAAAATGTTAATATGAATTGTTGAGTTTCGTTTTTTCGTTCTTTCGTACCATAATTTCTTGGTCTACCCAAAATAATACTCAGCAAGGAAACAGTTTGTTTCATAAAAGATGTTTCGTCAGCAACAACATCAACTGGAACGTAGATGATTTCGTGCTCATCAAAATAAGCTAAAACAGATTTCTCATAAATTTCGTTAATTCTACGGTACTTTGCAAGTACTTCTTCATAATTGTTTTCCAAATGTCGTTCCTGAACTTTTGTAATGGGTAGGCTTGCTAGACGATCTTTAAGAAAACCATCAGGAGCTTCCAAAAAAAATACACGATCTAGAAAAACCCGTCATTGCTTTTGCTTTGTAATATTTTTAATGAATTAATTATTATAAAATTGATTTGATTGGTTGTCTGACCTGGGATGAGACGTATGTCAAGTAGGTCTCCACCTTCTTCTCCTTCATCTTCTTGTGCATACTCTGCAGAGTGTTCATCAGCGACGAAGAGAAGCTTTGCTTGATCATACGTTTCTGGAAAGCCGTCCAAAATGAACCCTTGATTTTGACATGGATGACCTAGGAGACGGTATCTGATGATCCTGAAAAGTTATGAAATTTAAATGTTAAAGAATAGAAACTTAGCAACTACTAAACTCATTATTGGAACTTTGGAGAAAAATTGCGCAGAATAAAGTTATGCTAAATGCTAAATCTTAAATCAACATACTAAACTATGAATACATAAATTACTTCACAACAAGTTCCTTAGGCAATTGATCTGAATTGATGACATCGACTTCAGCTTCATCAATGTCACCCAAAAGTGCAAGAGCAGTATTTCGAGCTAAATCATCAGCACGCCTGTCAACATCAGCGATATCGGGTTCAGTTTCATCACCAGCGACTTCTTTCTAAAAATTAATTAATGAGAAGGAAAACTAACGAAATGAATTATACCAATGTTTGGAACGCTGTAAACTTCCTATACATAATTAATCGTAACTAAAACTTACAAGCAAATCTCTTGTTGACATTACAAGTTCATTTAGTGTGAAATGATGTAAATGATAGAGGTCAGAAATTTGTCGACCAATTGTAGATTTTCCCACACCTGGTGGGCCCAGTATGATCACTTTCAACGGCTAGAGTAAACAGAATAGAAGAATAATTGTTATAAACAAACTGTTAAACTTTGTAAGCTTGATTGTAAATTACAATAAGATTTCTATCAGTACGGTACTCTCCAACAACTCTGTTGATCATAATTGGAAAACCGTTTTCCGCTTCCCGATCAATTTGGAAATGATTCTTACAAAATTTACTCTCGATGTTGAGATCAAGAAGAATTTGATCTGCTTGAAAAGTCTAATTCAAATTAATACCAAATGCAACATAAAAAATTTTTTACATCAAATGTAAAATAAATAAATAATTTTTTTTTGTTTTACCGTCAGTTCTCGATTCAAATAGACATCTTCTTGAGGGAAGCGTTTAATCCTTCCTGTTCCAAGGGCATCGCTGATAGCCTTGACTACTTGATTTTGTTGTGAAATAAAAGGATCCACGGCTATAATATAGCGTTGATTCAATGGTGTTGACTCAACCACATTTTGCACGATTCTAAGTTTTAAAAAAATAACAACTTATTATTCTACTGATGACAGATTACTTTATGTAATGTATCAAATTAATTTTAATTTACAAAATAACAACTTACTTTGCCAAATCTTTTAGATAAATTGTAGGCACTCGATTCTTTCCTTCACCATAAACTTGAAGATGTTTACTGTTGTGCCAACCTGACTTGAACCAATGATGGAGACAATTTTCTTCACCTCCATAAACGACTCCTGCACCAATTACATAAGCTTTCACCATTCCCTTTGTCTAAAGTCAAACAAAAAGGAAAAGAAGAATGAAGAAGTTACATTACATAACATAATTACGTATTTTTTAATTGTTTTTTTTTTTGTACAATTTTAATATAAATTTAAACTACAACGGTACTTATAAAGTAATTAACTTCAAATTCATACATACCATCTTCCCTGAAGCAACGACGTAGCGCTCCAAGAGTTGTAAATCACGGTAAAGAGGATGTGTTCTACGGAATCGATAATTTTCCTCAGAAAGTACAGCTTTTGGATCATTCTATCAAAATCAATCGATTCAACAAAACACAAAATTAAATAAATCAATTAATTAATTAAATTTTTCATTAATTAATATAAATTATTTTTGATTAAATTTAATTAAATTTTTTATAAATTCAAATTTTCAAACCAATGGCGGCGAAGTGTTGGACCAAGAATGGAGCGAAGAGATAAGAATAAAAACCCGCTTTATTTTGAAAGTTGGCCATTTGCTTCGGAGACCTAAAATATACACTTTTTGAAAGTTTTTTCATAATTTTGAGTTAAATTAATCAAATTTTGACTAAAATTAATCAAATTTTGAAAAAAATTAATCAAATTTTGAAAAAAATTAATCAATTTTTGAGTAAAATTAATCAAATTTTGAATAAATTAATCAAATTTTGAAAAAATTAATCAAATTTTGAAAAATTTATCAAATTTTGAAAAATTTATCAAATTTTGAAAAATTTATCAAATTTTGAAAAATTTATCAAATTTTGAGTAAATTAATCGAATAAATTAATCAAATTTTGAATAAATTAATCAAATTTTGAATAAATTAATCAAATTTTGAATAAATTAATCAAATTTTGAATAAATTAATCAATTTTTCAATTAATTAATAATTAAGGGATAAAATTCAAATATTAATTCTGAACTTACTATCACAGACAGCTCGGATTTCAGCAAAACGTTGTGGACTTTGATCACTTGTGATATCGTAAATAATGACACCACATTTGAGTATTTCTTTCATATAGGCAGTGTAGTCATCATTTTTCATCACAGCCCAGAGAAATGATGGAACAATTTTTTTACGATCAAAAAGTGTTCCAAGGATCTTCCAATATCGTGTAGTCGTAATGGTTTCTTCACCATCTTCACCCAATTCTTCATCAGCATCTTCTGATCCACTAACCGTTGATCCTACTATTTGTTCACTCAGGTACTGTAAATAATTAGAAATTAATAAACATACACATTAGACCGAATAGTCAAGGTTACTCCGAGCCCGATGTGATGTCTAATTCAAAAGACCATCATTGTTAGGCTCAGACACTGGGTAGATTCTTGGAAAAGAAAAGAACAGAGATTTGATATTTATTATTGGATCAGAATCTCAGTTCCTGTCTTGTACACACTACTACTCGTCGATGGTTGTTAATCCTTCCTTACAGTCCAGTCCAGTCTTTCCTGTTAAGAGTAAAGCACCATCCGCTGATTGTTATCAGCCCAATGTATCAGCTCTATGTTATCAGCCCATTGCACTAATAGTGTTAAGATATTTTGTTAGGACTAGGAGGCAATGGGCTGATGCATAGGGCTGATACATTCTGCTGATTACAAACAGCGGACGGTGCTTTACTTCAACCTTTCTTCCTAATACGATGAGGTAATATGTTACTTATGTTACCAGAATTTAATTTGTGATTTTTTAGTTTGACCTAATAAGTATAAATTCTGTTAACAAGGTCAAAGTAATTTTCAATGAAATTACCTTTCCGAGATAAGCTCCAATATAGGTGTCCGCATCATTGATGAGGATGGCTCTTTCATCGACAAAATCCTTCTGTTCTTGTTGCAATGGAAAAACAATAGTTCCAATTGAGAACCCACCCTCTTCTTCACTTTCACTTCCTTCATAATGTTCTTCCGGTTCGGAATCCATATTGTGTTAATTCACAGTTGNCCATGAGGTAATATGTTACTTATGTTACCAGAATTTAATTTGAGATTTTTTAGTTTGACCTAATAAGTATAAATTCTGTTAAAGGTCAAAGTAATTTTCAATGAAATTACCTTTCCGAGATAAGCTCCAATATAGGTGTCCGCATCATTGATGAGGATGGCTCTTTCATCGACAAAATCCTTCTGTTCTTGTTGCAATGGAAAAACAATAGTTCCAATTGAGAACCCACCCTCTTCTTCACTTTCACTTCCTTCATAATGTTCTTCCGGTTCGGAATCCATATTGTGTTAATTCACAGTTGAATCGTTATTCGATGAAGTTAAATCGTACAAGAAACTTTTCGAACTTTAATAATAATAATTATTATTATTATTATTTTTAAGCTAAAGTAAATAACATAGTAAAACACAGCGTCTAAATCAATAAGGTCAATTGGAGTTGTCATGGCAATATCCCACAATTATTGCTATGAGGATTGAAACACGCTGATGATAGGGTGTTTCATAAATTCTCATAGTAACCTTGAGTTATTAAGAAAATAATAATAATTAATTAACTTTATTTTCTACAGGGTCCATGGAGACCGTTTGTTGACGCTTCGCTTTCAAACTGTCTCCATGGACCCTGATTTTCTAGTAGTAGTTCATTTGCAATTTTTTTTTGTACGCTCTTGTCAAATTTTGTTCAAATGCTCCTGGAGATACGGATTCTCGGCTCTCTGAGTTTCGGATTTGACCTACTTTTTATATCAAAAGTAGCACACAGTACTATTTTAGCAAACGAGTGAATCCGNAGAGTACTATTTTAGCAAACGAGTGAATCCGAATTTTCCATGACTCGATGTCTTAACTGCTGCGTATAAATGCAAGGTCATGTTTTCTGCAACCATCTACTCGTTTTTTTTTTATTTTTTTGCAAAATTCAATGTCAATAACAGTTTTCTTAAGTTTTCGTCTGGAAGTGGTGAATNATGCTCCTGGAGATACGGATTCTCGGCTCTCTGAGTTTCGGATTTGACCTACTTTTTATATCAAAAGTAGCACACAGTACTATTTTAGCAAACGAGTGAATCCGAATTTTCCATGACTCGATGTCTTAACTGCTGCGTATAAAATGCAAGGTCATGTTTTCTGCAACCATCTACTCGTTTTTTTTTTTATTTTTTTGCAAAATTCAATGTCAATAACAGTTTTCTTAAGTTTTCGTCTGGAAGTGGTGAATNGTTTTTTTTTTATTTTTTTGCAAAATTCAATGTCAATAACAGTTTTCTTAAGTTTTCGTCTGGAAGTGGTGAATCAGACATACCAGTCAGAAGAGTCCAGTAAGGATTTTTACAATGAATCATAAAAATAAGCTATTGACAGTTCAGAACTAGTCGTTCAAGCATCAGTTTAGCATNAGGATTTTTACAATGAATCATAAAAATAAGCTATTGACAGTTCAGAACTAGTCGTTCAAGCATCAGTTTAGCATGTGCTAAAAATTGGCAAAATAATACTGTTATACTTGTTTCTTACTTGTCAAGAAAGAGTAATTATTCACTTGAGAGTTATTCACTTGTGTAAATTTTCTAACAANTACTTGTTTCTTACTTGTCAAGAAAGAGTAATTATTCACTTGAGAGTTATTCACTTGTGTAAATTTTCTAACAATACATAATAATTATTATTATTGGAAAATGACAGGTGACAGTTACTGTGCAGCAGCCGTCGTTTCTTAGAAACTCTTGCAATTTTTGGAAAAAATTGGCAAACAAAAGTGGAAGATGAGCAGAAAAAATTGAAGGTACGCATGGGGAAAGCCTATCTATCACTATCATTATCACGAATAATTCAAAACTGAGTAATTCAGACAGAACGTAACACATGACGGATATNGATGAGCAGAAAAAATTGAAGGTACGCATGGGGAAAGCCTATCTATCACTATCATTATCACGAATAATTCAAAACTGAGTAATTCAGACAGAACGTAACACATGACGGATATTGGGACTTTGACCAAGGAATTCAGCAACCTAAAGTTATCTTGATTACTTAATTAAATTAACATCGATTGAGAAATTTTTATTTTTATTGGAAATGGTGTTTTGGTTGAGGAGATGAAATCTGTCGGTGATGGGGGTGGTGGGAATATTGAGCATGACGACATTGGAGCTAGTCAATTCCATCGACAAATGCAATCTGGAAAATCAATGATGNATGGGAATATTGAGCATGACGACATTGGAGCTAGTCAATTCCATCGACAAATGCAATCTGGAAAATCAATGATGACCTCAAAGGCTTCTTCCTTCATCATTGATACTATTGGTGTAAAACAAGAAACTATAGAAGAAGAAGAAGCAATTATATTGGAATTACTTCGTGCGGGTGCCCCTGTAATTTTTAAAGACTATGATAGTAATTAATTAATTATTAATTTTAAGAATTTTTAATAATTATTAATTATTATTCTTTACCAAGGTCCCACCGGATGGAGGTTATGGATGGGTCATTGTGTTTGTTTCGTTCATTTGTAACCTAGTTTTAGACGGAATTACATGTACTTTTGGTATCTTTTTACCACAAATGGTTGAGTCATTTAACACTGGTAAAGGTCAAGTAGCTTGGGCTGGAAGTATACTTTGTGGTGGATCATTATGTATTGGTCCAATTGTCAGTGCTCTTACAAATAAGTATGGATGTCGTATTGTTTGTATGACTGGTGGTATTATTGGTGGTATTAGTTTCATCCTTTCATCTTTTACGGAGACCTTGACCTTGATGCTTCTTTCCTACGGTGTACTCGGTGGTATGAAAAATTTGATAGAATTTGTCCAAATTTTTGTTCTTCTGTGAATGTTTTTTTTTCTTCTTTTAGCTATTGGATTTGGATTCATTTATTTACCCAATATAGTCTCTGTTGGATACTATTTCGAAAAGAAACGAGCATTGGCTACTGGGATTGCAGTCTGTGGATCTGGATTTGGAGCTACGACTTTTGCTCCTCTGGCCTCGTGGCTTACTGATCAAACTACATGGAGAAATGTCAATTTGATTTATGCTGGATTACTTTTTATTTGTGGAGTGAGTAGATTTCTTTAAAAANCTACATGGAGAAATGTCAATTTGATTTATGCTGGATTACTTTTTATTTGTGGAGTGAGTAGATTTCTTTAAAAAACAAAAATTATTTTTGTACAAAATTAATAAATTTTTTATTTATTGTGTAGTTATGTGGGAGCCTTATAAGACCACTTGAAATTAGACGCGAAGCTTTAGATGACTTTACTGGACGAGAGAGGCTAGAGAGTGATCCAAAACGTNCTACATGGAGAAATGTCAATTTGATTTATGCTGGATTACTTTTTATTTGTGGAGTGAGTAGATTTCTTTAAAAACAAAAATTATTTTTGTACAAAATTAATACATTTTTTATTTAATGTGTAGTTATGTGGGAGCCTTATAAAACCACTTGAAATTAGACGCGAAGCTTTAGATGACTTTACTGGACGAGAGAGGCTAGAGAGTGATCCAAAACGTCGACCTTTACTCTATCGTATGGCTGAAGATAAAAAACACCATATGGAACTAAAGTCTATAGCAGGTTCAGAATACTTTACTGTCCAACTACCTGATGGTACAATGGAGAGACGACTCAAGATACCCCTTAACATTGACCCTGGTGTCCACTCAACATTTAATTTAGACCAATTTACTATGCCTCAGACACCAAATCTTCCAATGAGTCCAATTCACCCATTACTTTCAACAATCACAGAAGCAGAGCAAAGGCAAGGGTCGGAATCTGAAAGGTCAAGCATAAGCCGTGGGTCTGGTGATATAGACATGAACACAAGATCAACTGGATTCAAACCTTATCATGAAAGATCTATTGAGCATGCGGAAATAGAAGATTCTGATGGAAATGAAAAGAAAAACAATGGCGGTATTGACATGTACGTCAGAATAGAATAATTTGAATTTTTTGGTTAAATTTTCATAATTTTAAAATTTTGGGTACTTTTTTGTTTAGACCATATAGAATCAATCGACGAGGGAATTATAACGATGAAGCTGGAGTTCACTCACATCAATCCAGTTATCGGAAGTCACAACTTGGTTCGTACGAAATTATTGGTTACGAAGTCGAGGCCATACATCCTACTGGAGGAGGTCATAGTAAAAGTCCACAGAAATTCAACCCAAAAATGAGTTTCGATGAGTTTGACGAAAGTAGTGGGTGTGGGATGAATGGTTCAATTCATCGAATTAACCGATATGGCAGCCATGATGGAAGTATTAACAATGATGAAATGGCGGTAGAAAGAAGATTATCACTAAAACCTGTTCCTATGTCTCTTACTAGTGCCAAGTAGGTTGTTTTTATCAAATTTTTATCAGATTTTATCAAATTTTTATCAGATTTTTTCAAATTTTCAGGCTCCAGCACATTTTTTCCAGTAGTATCCACTCACGTGGTTCTGTGTCTTCATTCGTCGGATCTAGAAAAGGAAGCATAGGTTCTACTGACGAAATTCCACAATTCGTTTTGAGTAAAGTCGAAGTATCAAATGGTACACTCACAACCACAGTACGCAGTCAACTACTCTCCATTGATGGTTCATACAATTCAGTTCATCGAATCATTCGACCTCTCTCAAGAAAGGATATTTTCTACTTTGGTTCAATAACAAATTTACCTGAATACCAAACTCCCAACTATCGACAAAGTATTCTTAACATACCAATTGAGACTCAACAGAGAGGTGTCGATGTCGATGTCGATGTCGATGTCATGGATAGAGATGGTACTGGAACCAAACCAATAGTATGTCCTCGACTTATGTCAAGACTAGGATGTCTTCAAGAAATGTTTCAAAGCTTCATGGATTTCTCTTTAATGAAAAATCCAGTATTTCTTTGTATTGCATTGAGCGGTGTGATTGGGATGTTGGGATTTTATGTGCCTTTTGTATANAAAAATCCAGTATTTCTTTGTATTGCATTGAGCGGTGTGATTGGGATGTTGGGATTTTATGTGCCTTTTGTATATATTATCGACTTTTGTCGAGTTAAGGTAATAATTTTTTTTTGATAATCAATAATTAATCTAACCAATTTTTGATTAACTTTGATTAAATTAATTTCTCGTTATTAATTTTTTTTTTTTTTTTTAAGGACATCCCTACCAAAGAAGCAGCATTTTTGATATCAGTCATTGGTATCATGAATANAAAAATCCAGTATTTCTTTGTATTGCATTGAGCGGTGTGATTGGGATGTTGGGATTTTATGTGCCTTTTGTATACATTATCGACTTTTGTCGAGTTAAGGTAATAATTATTTTTTGATAATCAATAATCTAACCAATTTTTGATTAACTTTGATTAAATTAATTTCTCGTTATTAATTTTTTTTTTTTTTTAAGGACATCCCTACCAAAGAAGCAGCATTTTTGATATCAGTCATTGGTATCATGAATACACTGGGACGTATTGGTTTTGGAATGCTATCCGATTTACCACAAGTGAATTCCCTATATTTGAATAATTTCTGTCTTCTATCAATGGGCCTTGCTGTGATTGGTGTACCTTTTTGTACGAATTATACAAGTTTAGTTATTGTTTATATAATATTTGGTCTTTTTCTCTCTGGTTTTGTATCCCTTACATCTATTATTCTTGTAGATTTATTAGGATTAGAAAATTTAACAAATTCATTTGGTTTATTAATTTTCTTCAGAGGAATTGCTTCAGTTATTGGAAGTCCATTTGGAGGTAAGAAGGTTAAATTTTAAAAAAAAAATAATATTTTTTTTTTAAGAAAACTAATTTATAACTTAATTAATTAGCTTGGTTGATTTATAATGATTTTTTAAACTTACTTCATAGGTTTCCTCTATGATACATTTGGATCATATGAAATATCATTTTTCGTCGCTGGAGCTTTCCTCATTACTTCATCTCTAATTTCTTCAATTATTCCATTTATTAGTAAATTTTCACCACCAGTAGTACTGGTTCAAACATGTTATACTCATGGTAGACAACATTTGGAAGATATTCCAGAAATCAAAGAACCAGAAGAAAATTCAGAAACTTCAAAAAATGAGATTAATGATATTGATTATGTTGACAGAAAAGAACCACAACCACAACTATTTATAATTGATGAAACAAATAGTGAAGCAGATGAAAGAATTGAAGGAATTTTACCTTTGATGATAACAGAAGAAGAAAAGTGTTGAATCTGATTTTGTAGTTTGTGATTTTTATGTATTAATTTAATTTCAATTTTTTTTTATAACTTTCACTTCCAGTGAAAGGAATAATTTCTCCTTGGTTTCATTCCAGGGAGGTCAAATAACGTACGGAATTACTTATAAAACACGCTTATATACTTCAACACGCTTATCCCCTATCAATCGATATTCGATAAAGTTATAACTTTTTTTTTTTTTTTGTGAGAAAAAAATCAAACTAAAAGTTAATTAACTAGTCATACCGGAACCCGTGGTGTCTGTTGTTGATTACCTTACCTTAGGTTATGTATTACCGTGAAACTTGCTCTTCAATTATTCACAATTTGGAGAAGTTGTAAACTAACCCTTTCCTTTTAATCACAAAACAATTGCCAAAAATTAAAAATATAAAACGAATGAAAGGCTTGTTGGAAATTTTTTAATTTTTTCAACTTTTTTGATTTTTGAAAAAAAAAAAAAAAAAAAAAAAAAAAACAATTTTTTTTTTTTTTTTTTTTTTTTTTTTTTTTAAAAAAAAAAAAAAAAAAAAAAAAAAAAAAATTTTTTTTTTTTTTTTTTTTTTTTCTTTTTTTGAAAAAAATCAAATTAGTAATTTAACAAGGTAACACCGCTAGGTAACTAGGAATAATTACTTGTTGGAAAACAATTAGATGAGATATTCTTATTCATAATGAAATGTATACATTATTACAAATTAAAGTCAAAATATTACGTTTTTCAAAAAAAAATTTTTTTTTTTTTGAAAAATTTTATATTTTTTGTTTTGAAAAAAAAATTTTTTTTTTTTTTGTATTCATCTGCCTTAAGTACCTGGGGTACAATTTTGTAATTGATGGGACTAATTTTTAATTTATAATTTTTAGTTTTTAATTTATTAATTATTAATTTTTACTATAGGAAGGATTCCGTCAAGGGTAAAAAGGTCATTGAACTCTTAACAATTAAGTCTTAACAATTAAAAAGTAGATAACAATATGAATAATTAAATTAATTATTATTAACTTATAATATATTTAATTAGTGTACAAAATAGTTATAATAATGAGTGGATTACTTATATTATGTATTATTTTATAANTATAATATATTTAATTAGTGTACAAAATAGTTATAATAATGAGTGGATTACTTATATTATGTATTATTTTATAACAAGTTATTTCAACTAATCTATTAATGTTAACTGTTATTATTATTATTTTAATTTATTGTTTGTTTATTTTTTTTTATATAAGAAACTACGAATGATGTGAGGATGAGACTATCGTTGTCTCCTTCTACAACGTATGGTTGTATACATAGCCCAAACGTAGAAAATTTTAAAAATAGCATTAGCTACAACATATGTGAACATGTCAGCAATTGATTTTTGAAGACTCTGACCATATCCTNTATAATATATTTAATTAGTGTACAAAATAGTTATAATAATGAGTGGATTACTTATATTATGTATTATTTTATAAGAAGTTATTTCAACTAATCTATTAATGTAACTGTTATTATTATTTTAATTTATTGTTTGTTTATTTTTTTTATATAAGAAACTACGAATGATGTGAGGATGAGACTATCGTTGTCTCCTTCTACAACGTATGGTTGTATACATAGCCCAAACGTAGAAAAATTTAAAAATAGCATTAGCTACAACATATGTGAACATGTCAGCAATTGATTTTTGAAGACTCTGACCATATCCTNTTTTAAAAATAGCATTAGCTACAACATATGTGAACATGTCAGCAATTGATTTTTGAAGACTCTGACCATATCCTTTGAAACTATCAACATGTAACAATGGTCCTAAAAAAATGAACAATAGAAGACCCAAATTTATAAAGGCAAGGAAGAAACAGACTGTTGGAACTGAACTTATGGCATAGTCATCTTTATCAAAACTATGTGGACCCTGGAAAAAAAAATCAATAGAAGTCAATCAATTAATTAATTAATTAATTTCATTTCTGAACAATTGGTTGCATGACAAGAGAAAACTTTTTTTTTTTTTTATATAAACCACATGCTCACGCGATGGTTATCAAGAGTTTTTTTTTTTTGTTACATTATAGGAATTGAGCCACCCACGCACCAAAAGTAGTGTAGGAATTCGTCAAAAAAAATTTTTTTTTTTTTTTTTTTTTTTNTTTTTTTTTTTTTTTTTTTTTTTTTTTTTTTTTTTTTATTTTTTTTTTGGGGAGGGGATAAGTTTTAAGGGAGAAAGTACATTTTTTTTAATAACAAACAATGGCAACTTTTACTTTATTTTTATTAATTATTGGTTTCAAAGAAAGAGAAAGCAAAAGAAAGTTAGAAATTTATGAGAATGTGTTGGTTTTATTGGTTTTTGACAGATCAATATTAAATTTCATGGTTTTTAACGTCCTTCATTAAATAATTTAGGTANAATTTCATGGTTTTTAACGTCCTTCATTAAATAATTTAGGTAAAATGTCAATAGTAATCCAATTATGAATAATTATAGGAGAGGTTTGGTTTTATGAAAATAAGAAAATCATACACTAATGACAGTCTAGGCTCAGGACATTTGGAGAAAGTCAGAGGCTAAATTGGAATACGAAATACCTATCTTTCCAATTTCCTGTTTTTTTTTTCGTTTGACAATAATTCAAAGCACGAAAATTCCATCCCGGGAAATTTAGCCCCAGGAACTATTCCCGGGTGCAGAAATTCCGGTGACGAAAGTTAGATATAGTATAGCATAGCATAGCCAAGAAATGACGGCGCTGAAAGCCAACGCAGAAATTTTAATTCTGAAAATATGGTTCCGGCAAATCCTATGCTGAAAAAAAAAAAGTTTCAAAAATTTCAGCACGGAAGTCTGGCTGCAGAAATTTTGGTGTCAAAATTCTAGCCCCAGAAATTTTGATGCCGAAAAACGAATGCAGAAAATCAGTTTCTGAATACAGTAAACTTCGGATAAAGGAAATTTGAAGGTACCGAAATATTTGATCCATGGTAGCCGAGGTTCAGCTTAAGCGTAAGCCGAACACACAACTTGGGGAATAATTGTTCGTTTTAGCCGAGGTAGTTTTAATTTACTATTACTTTGTAATAGTAAGTTGTTGTAAAGACAAAAAAATGACTAAAAATATATCATTGGTTCATTTTCTGTTGTATTTCAACGTTTGAAACGTTATTCAGAAGAAGTTATTAATTAAATTTTGTAAGAAAAAGTTGAAGTTTCTTTAAAATTTGATCAATTAATTGGTGTTGGTGTTAACCGAGGTCGAAAGCATGTACTTTATGGATTGGGGCCACTATAAAGCGTTCATGGTAACCGAAGGTTCGGCTTAACCGAGTTCGGCTTAGATGTTCTATTTATACACAAATTCCCTATCTCAACGAGCTGACTGCACCACTTAGTTCGTGGTAACCGAAGTTAGTTTAACCAAGGTTTACAATATCTGATACTGAAAAAAAAAACAATTTTAAAAATTTGAGCGCGGAACATCTGGCCCCAGAGATTTTGGTGCTTGTAAAATTCGGTGATTTGTCTGAAAATCATGGATTTGTCTCTAATTATTAAATTTTTGAATTTATTCAAAATTTTGATCTATTGCTCCTAGGGATTCATTCTTCAAAAGAAAAGCGCTAAATGACTATAAGAAAAATAAACATAATTTGAAAATAACAACAACACTTTCAACTGTTTATTGGTTTCTTTTCCATTAATCAAAAAAGAAAAATCTAAAAATAGTAAGTACACATCTTGATCTTACCATCCATGAAGTTAAATTCAAACTAACACCGCATCATAAATGTTATACTATTAATCTTAAGTTTTAAAACAACCAAATCTTTTTTTTAGCATTGAATCAATTCAAAACAATAATTATTATTATTGATAAAAAGTTTATTAAAACTACATATACTTCTTAAAAAGTATATGTTTTTTTTAACAACTTTTTTTTTTAATTTTTTGATGTGTAAAACCATTAAAAATATAATTAAAAGAATTTTCATTCAATCAGTATTTTAATAATAATATATATATTATTTATTGCAGGTCTGATTTGTTCCGGCCAAATTTTCCGATACCATGTTAATTCTGTACTAAAGTCTCAAAATTCGGGTCAAAATTTTACTCTTAAAATATCAAATCAGTGCTGAAAATTTGGTTCATAAAATTTTACTTCCTATTTGTCTTGTCTTTTTTTAAACGATTTGGGCGGATTTTCGGGGTCAGATTTTCGGAGGACTCATTTTCATAACTTTTCATATTAAAGTCTCAAATCGGCACTGAAAATTTGTCTCAAAAAATAAATTCAATTTAATAAAATTTTATTCCTAATTTTTCTTTTTTTATTTATTTTTTTAAAACAATTCGGGGGTGGATTTTCGTAGTCAGAATTTCTGAGAACTCATTTTCACAAATTTTCTTATAAAAATCTCAAATCGGTACTAAATTTGATAAATCGGTATAGATCATCATANTTGTCTTTTTTTAAACGATTTGGGCGGATTTTCGGGGTCAGATTTTCGGAGGACTCATTTTCATAACTTTTCATCTTAAAGTCTCAAATCGGCACTGAAAATTTGTCTCAAAAAATAAATTCAATTTAATAAAATTTTATTCCTAATTTTTCTTTTTTTATTTATTTTTTTTTTAAACAATTCGGGGGTGGATTTTCGTAGTCAGAATTTCTGAGATCTCATTTTCACAAATTTTCTTATAAAAATCTCAAATCGGTACTAAATTTGATAAATCGGTATAGATCATCATAGATCGGCAGAAAAATCATAAAAATTTGACTTCCTATTNAGATCGGCAGAAAAATCATAAAAATTTGACTTCCTATTTTTCTTTCCTTTTTCAAACAAACACAAAGACTCATTTTTTTTTACAAATTTCCGTAATTCCCATGTGCATAATTTTTATCACCAGTTTTTACTTAACTGAAAGTAAAGTAGACTCTATTAATGAAACATTTAACATTGCGTGACCATAAATCGTCTCATGTCAAAAATCCTAAATCCTAATGTGCAAAAAAAAAAAAAAAAAAAAAAAATTGTAAGACGCCTGGCGCTAGTTTAAAAATACATGTGGGTGTTTGTTGGATCGTGTGAAAATATTTTTGATTCAACTCACTCTTGTTGACCAAATTAAAGCACCAGAACCAATAATTTGAACCAGACTCAGAACAATTCCTGTTACTCCAGCATCTAAAAAAAAAAAAAAAAAAAAAAAAAAAAAAAACTTTTCAATTTGGCAAACANAAAAAAAAAAAAAAAAAAAAAAAAAAAAAAAAAAAAAAAAACTTTTCAATTTGGCAAACAGACTATTTAAAAGCTATTTAAGGATTTTTTTTATACAATTTCTTACGCAATATGATTCGATTTTGCAATGGGTATGTTCCATCTTGGTTTTGGAAGTTTACCACTGTGATACAGGCAAAGGTGAGGATGACAACGGAAAATAGCTATATGCAAAACACACACACACAAAAAAAAAAAATTAGCACACCTAAATTTTTTTTATCGAAGACTTCAGCCAAAGTAGTAGTAGTATAAAAAAAAAAAAAAAAAAAAAAAAATTTCCTAATATTTAATCTCCTATTTCTTATATTGACATTCTGTGTGGATTGAAAATTCCCAAGAGCCAATCCAAAGATTACGTTTTACTAATCACACTACACAGACATAGCTATTCATCAGCTATTCAGTTAATCATAGCAAAAAATTTACAAAAAAAAAAAAAAAAAAGAAGAAATTTGCCAAAAAAAAAAAAAAAATCAAGACCCATACAGAATTTACAACTGTAAACAAAAAAAAATCATAAAAATTTACGACTTTTTTTATATCACTACAGTCTACTACTGCTTGTCATCGAAAATTTAAAATTATTTCTATCATGTGTTAACAAATTCTTATGTTAAATTAACCCACTAAGGTTTTACACATTATACAGATGAAAGAAATCAAAATGAACAAGATTCTATAAGGAAAGTTAGTCCATACTCATGATAACCTCTCTCAAGGTTATAAATGTGCAAAAAAAAAAAATGTGCAAATTTTTTTTTTTGCACACTTTTATTTTCCAAATAATTAGCCACAGGTCCTACATCCTAGTCTAAATCTCAATAATTATTGCTAAAAACAACATAAAAACAACATAAAAACCCAATAAAAATCCAATAAAAACCTACATTGTACATAATTATACACTTTAAAGGAATAATTCATTTCTTTTTTATAATTATTATAATTTTTATAATTATAAAATTTTTTTTTTGTTTTCCTTACCGTTTCCATTGTTGCTAAAATTTGATAAAGTGTCCGTGATGCAAAATATCTGTACGACATTTCAAAACTCTTTTCTGTGTAAATAATATTTTTTAAATTATAAAATTTTAATCAATGTGTCTGTCTTTTTTGCACACAATAATGGTTTCACTAGTGTTAATAATATTAACACAAAAAAAAAAAAAAAAAAAAAAAAAAAATTTTTTTTTAAATTTCACTGATACGTCTCTGTAGTTATAATTTCTATTAACACTAACACTAATCACAAACTGTCTCCTACCACCAGTAATTAACACCAAACTAAAACTAATGATCTTTTGATCTTATCACAATAGTATTATATATTTTTTTAACACTCACGAGTCCCGATGGTATTCAAAAAGCTCTTGTATTCTTTCGATAGTCTAACAAACTGAACTCAACAAGGGCAAAGGTATATCCAGAAGAAAAAAACTCAAGAAATACGAGTCAGTGCAGTAAGCTGGTAGA
>NIPM01000008.1:1498355-1528705 GCA_002738285.1 Holacanthella duospinosa | reverse complement strand
AAAAAAAAAAAAAAAAAAAAAAAAAAAAAAAAAAAAAAAAAAAAAAAGTAGGGAATTATAGAATATAGTCAAAAAAAAAACCACCGGATGGACGATGAATAGACTTTTGTTGTTTGGAAAACATGCAAACTCTCAGTTTATTTGTGGTAAAGGTGAGTTTTATATAATATATATATATATAATATCTATTTTTTGTTTTTTTTTTTGGGCAAAAAAAAAAAAATAATAATAATAATAAAAAAAGGCAAAAATGCCCAAATAATTTGAAATTTATACCACCTTTAGTAGATAGACTTAATAATGATAAAACTGCGTAGTGGTTAGAGTTTTTGTGGACAACTTATTGAACTTGTGTCTTATTGAACGAAGGTCCATTGGTGGATAGTGTCTGTCTGACAAATTCAAGAGATTTGCGTTATATTCACTATTATAAGAGAATTGGCAAAAAAAAAAAGCAAAAAAAGAAAAAAAAAAGCTGGGTAGGAAAAAAACGAAAAAAGGGTTGAGTTGTTTGAGTTTGAGTTTGAGTTTTGAAGAATAGAAAGAAAAAAAATGTAATTATTTTATATATAATGTTATATATTAAGTTGTATCAGTATCAGAATCGGTATTCACGAGTCGTTCTACAGTGAAGGTGGAAATGATAGTGATTTTGGCAAAATATAAAAAAAAAAAAAAAAACGTAAAAAAAAAATTTTTTTTTTTATTACCCAAGGGGATACAAAATCGGTAGGATTTTGGCCGGGTGGTGGTTATATCATATTATCAAAGTCAATGGACTCAAAATCACATTTTGGCAAGCAAAAAAAAAAAAAAAAAAAAAAACCCTTTTCCCTGTGTAGTAGTAGTAAGTAGTTTAGTTGTTACTTTCTAATATTAATATTGTGGTTATATGTATAACTTTGTAAAAAAAAAAAAAAAAAAAAAAACCTTACGACTTCTTTTGTTAAAATTATAAGAACATGGATTCTATTATGTAGTTTTTTAACAAAAGAATCTATAGTTATTGTTATTAGTCTTATAAGAACCTATTATTAAAAATCAACCAATCAGAAAAGGAAATTGGGGATGAGTAGTGTCAAAAATTGAAAATTGAATAACATGGTCTTGTCATCACCATCACTACTAACACGTCAAAGTCATTAAAAAAAAAACTAAAAGTATAGATAGTTATATTGTATTAGTAATTGTTATGAGAGCGTGTGTGAATTTTTTTTTTTTTTTTTTTTTACAACAATGAGTTCTAATTCTAGTTCTAGTTCTAGNACAGATTTAATACTTCAGTAATTATCCTAAAAAAGATCCACTCGGCTAATGATATTTTGACCACTGTATACTCTTTACCTATTGGTTTTTCTCTATAAAGTTTTTAAATACTTCTAAAAAAAAAAAAAAATTTTTTTTTTTTTTTTTTTTTTTTTTTTTTTTTTTTTTGGCTTTTTTTGTCAATAATTTTGGTATCTAGGAGACATAAAAGGAACGGAAATTATACCCGATTTTTTTCTTTCTCTTCTTCATATTGTCATTTTCTAGAGAAAATAAAGAAAATAGGAAATAAGAGAGGATTTAGTGAGGGTGTATTGGAGAATTGAGTCTCTGAAACCCCGGGTATTATTAGCATTGTTCTGATGTCATGTCCTGCCTTTTTGGGGGTTTCCATCACTCTTATTAGGATAAGAAGAAAAAACTTTAGGCATNTTTTTTTTTTTTTTTTTTTTTTTTTTTTTTTTTTTTTTTTTTTTTTTTTTTTTTTTGGAAACAACTTTGCTTGGATTTAGAATTGAGAAGATTGAGAAGAGACTTTTTGACAGGAAATAAAAGAATTTTTTTTTTTTTTTTTTTTTTTTATAATAGGTAAAAGATAAGTAAAGATTTAAAGAGTGTAAATAAGTAAGCTAGGTTTAGATTTATTTATGAAAAAAAATTTTTTGTTATATTTTATATTTTAAATTTTTCTGTGTTTATTTGTCACCTTCTCTTCTGTTTTTGACGGGTTAACAAAATTTTATAAAGAGAATTATTTTCTTAAGTTTCAAAAGTATCTGCTATCCGGTTTCGTTACTTCCGGTTAGTAATAAGAAATTCTATGAAAATCTGTCACGCGAAATCCCGGTACTAAAAATTCGGTATTGGAAAATCCGATACCGAAATTCTACCCCAATAATTTTGATTGTTTTTTTTTTTTTTTGAAAATTTAAGAAATAATTTAATAAATGGTTTCCCTTTTTTTTTTTTACTAAAGTATTATTATATTGTCTAAAAATTTTTAGAATATTCAAATTTGATTGAATGAATTTGAATTTTATTGCGGTATCAATTTGAGTCTCGAGGATTTTCAATTGCCGTTATTTTTGATTTTCTGCACTCGATATTCAGTTCGATATTCAATTTCAGAGTTGAGTTTTTATATGTCGAAAATTCTCCATCGGTTTTTCGATATTGGATTTTTGTCATGAGTCTCGGAGGAGGAGGTGGTTTTCAATTGTCATTGTTTTCGATTTTCGGGACCAGGTTTTTAGAGTCGAATTTTCTCCACTCGATATTCAATTCGATATTCGATTTCAAAGTTTGAGTTTTTCTCAAGCCCTGGCACATTTTTCGTGAACATAGGGCAATCACCTTTGACGGATTTGTGACGTCATTGTATCCTGCCGCAATTTTTTTTATATTTGCGGGAATTGGAATTGCTTTGAAATTTCTTAAATTTTTTCAATCTTAATCTACTTCCTACTTTTTTTTAATTTAATAATAACCTAACCTAAACCTAGCAACCTAACAACTAATCTACTTAAAGGAATACCATGACGTCATAATTAAAAAAAAAATTATTTTTGAAAGTTTGAAAAACTTTGTATTACAATTGCCCCACCCGTACCTATTCAAACACCCTGGTTTTTCTCGAGAATTCTCTACCGGTTTTTTCGATATTGAATTCTCAGCATAGAGTATTTAGCTCCAATTTTTTAATACCAGTTTTTCAAAACCGGATTTCCGATTCCGGATTTTTCCTAATGTGTATTTTCCACACCATGTTTTCAAAACCGGATTTTAGATCCCCGGTTTTTGGTTCCGGAAATTTACCACAAAGTTCTCAATCCCGGTTTTTTCAACCTCAAATTTTGATTGGCTATATTTTTGCGGAACCAGATTTTCGTGAAACAAATATATAGTCTAACTTACTACGGAAATGTAAATATAATTCGATTCTCTCCTATCAATATCCAAATTTTGTGAAAATGTTATTATGAAGTTTTCCAACAGGAAACTTACATAGTATGTATTATATGGAGAAGAGAAAGCCTTTCAAAACGAAAAGCTTACTTTCTAACTAATTAAATTAACCTAAAATTCGAACTACGGATTCGATAATAACCAAAAATGGTTCTAAAAACCTTCAGAGTTAGAACTCTACACTCTAGGAAGAAAAAAGTAGCTAGAATTCATTAGCTTTTTAGCCAATGGTATGAAAAAAAAGAATAAAAAAAAAAAAAAAAAAACTGAAAATTAGAACCTACGCACGACACAAGAGAGTCCTTAATGAACCCTTTCCGCTTGATTATTATTAGAAAAACAAAATATGAAATTTACCTGTGGAAATTCAACTATTCTCAACCAATTAGCAGTAGCGGAAGTTAAGCGAGAAATATGAGAATTTAATAATATACATAATACAATATTACTTTCAAATTAGCACATCAAATTGGCAAAAAAAAAAAAAAAAAAAATTCAACACTTATATTTTTCATTTTTTTTTCTCATTATAGTAGCCATAAGGGTTCTTAGGACACAGTTGAGTTTACCAACTGTGTCACTGTATCTTATGGCAATAAATAATAATGATATCTCAAAATGAAGGATTTTTGGTATCAATTTGATTCTTTTGGAAAATCTTTTGATTGGTGCTGATTGAAGGGAATACTGGAATAGTAGTAACGGACGGCTGAAGCAGGTAGTTGCCAATTGGCTGCATGAAGTTCAATCAATTGCATCAGTGTCTTGTGAACATGTGGAGAAAGTGGTTGTTCTGATGATTTGATTCCTAAAAGCACATCACGCACCGCTGCTAAAATTTGTTTCATTTTTAATGGAAAAGTTGTTTCCATATCACGTCCTAGTGAAGTCATCACAGTAAAGAGACTGTCCATCTAACCAACCAATCAGAACAGACTTCATTACTTAATATTAAACTAGGAGTCATGTAACTTTTTTTTGTGATCATCATACTAGTTCGGTAGTATAGGATACTGGAGACAATCTCAAAACGACAGAACAAGAGTCACAGATGAGTGATAGGAACTTCTTACTAAAATCTTCCAATTGTCCTTTTCCAGATTGATGATTACTTAGGCAAAATGTCTTGACCTGAAATTTTACAAAAAAAAAATTTTTAGAACTAAAAAAAAAAAGAAAAAAAAAATGGTAGGGATTTTTTTTTATGTATACTACTAAAAATGGGTTACCTTTTGATAAAATGAAGACAAAAAATTTAGGAAAATTATCCATTTGGTTGTTGTCGAAAAAGAAATCAAGAGAAGTGGACCAGTTCCGGTGGATTTTTTGGGCGTTGTTGTTGATTGGTTGATAATGGATCCTTGAAATAAACTTTGATAGGTCGCAAGGCAATTATTGAGAAGGCTTTCCATCACTGTTTGGTCTTTATCCTTCTGTCAAAAAATTATAGGTTACCATTTATGCAATTAGATTCACTGAATTTAAAAAAAAAAGAAAGTTAATTGGAATTTTTTTTTAAATTTACTTGAATTATGAAGTAAAGGAAGATATAAACAGCTGGACGAATGAAATCAGTGAGTCCATTGTTGACCGTTGGTCGTGTCCAATCAGCGTTATCCTGAGTTAGTACATTTTGGTCATAGTCTCCAAGCATAGTTCCAAAGATCCTTGTAACCATGTCAATTTTATGTCTCGCTGGAACTCTTTCCACTCCTAAAAATACAAAATTTTATATTAAAAAAAAAAAAAATAAAAAAATAAAAAAATTTTCAACCAATCAGATTCAAGTAATATAAAATATAGAATTTTAATACCGTTAATTGCAGTTGTCACCGACTCAATGACACCTTTTGGCCATTTTTTCATCTCAAAATCATTCCAATTACATTGAACTGGAATAGAACGATTGATACTAGTAGTAGTAGTAGTATTTTGATAATTTCTACCAGGACATCCAAAACTTTTTGAACGTTTGATTGGTGCATTGGGTCTTGACCAATCAAAATCCGTTCCATGTGATTTTATTCTTTCCCATGATGGTTGTTGTTTAGTAGATTCTCCAAAATGTTGTTCGTTCATTTCAAACGGATTCTTCTGAAACAACAATTTTTGTAAACTCTTAACACTTTCTGTTTTCATTGTTTGACCATTGTTATTCCCACAGGATGTTAAAGGCTTCCCTTCGGCTCCTTCATTCGCTACAATTGACAAAAAAAAAAAAGAACAACAATTGATCAAAATTATTTACTTAAAAAAACAACTGTTTCCATACTTAACAACCTAAAATAACTCCATANAACAACAATTGATCAAAATTATTTACTTAAAAAAACAACTGTTTCCATACTTAACAACCTAAAATAACTCCATAGTCTCTCCATAAATACTTACCTTCAAGTTTTAGCGCTGCCAATTGTTTTTCAATCTCGGGATTTGTCTCCATAGCTTCTACTTCATCACCTGAGGGTACTTCACTAATCACAGATTGGTTGTCACCAAAAAATCTTACGCGTGACCTCATACCAATATTTCCACTAGATTTTGATTGTTGTAATCCCTTAGGTTGTTCAGTACCGTGTTGAGGTTGGGATTGCTGTTGATCAAAATATTTTTGAAATTGACTCAACATACTATTGGATGATTTTGAATGAACCAATGGTTGCCCTTGTCCTCTTCCAACATTCATCATTCCACATGTATGAGCATGATCTTGATAAAATTGTTTTTGATATAGAATGTATCTTCCATGTCCTTGATCATATCCATTCCAGTAGCTACTTCGTGGTTGTCCATTTTTATTACGACTTTGAAATTCCTTTGCATTCACATTCAATGGACGACCATGACCAGGAGCTTTACTACTGTTACCACCATTTTGATTTTGTGAAGTTATATTGAATCCATTGTTAGTTGATTGATCTGAACGTAAACTTTCGTTACTACTACTACTCATCATCATCATTCCTTCATCTTGTTGCTCCTGTGAACCGGAAGTATTCTTTGTACCAAAATTTGGATTTAAACCTTGATGACCTTGATAACGACCTTGATAACCATGACCACTCCTACTTCTTNTTGTACCAAAATTTGGATTTAAACCTTGATGACCTTGATAACGACCTTGATAACCATGACCACTCCTACTTCTTAAACCTTAAAAAAAAACCCATCCAAAATGATCGTTTCAGAACTAAAAAATTATGATACAGATTTGATCTAATTTTAAAATAATTTTATACTTACTTGGAGGCNTTGTACCAAAATTTGGATTTAAACCTTGATGACCTTGATAACGACCTTGATAACCATGACCACTCCTACTTCTTCTTAAACCTTAAAAAAAACCCATCCAAAATCATCGTTTCAGAACTAAAAAATTATGATACAGATTTGATCTAATTTTAAAATAATTTTATACTTACTTGGAGGCTTATAAATTTCTCTTGCTGGTTTTGATTTCATGAGTAATCCAACCGTACCACTACTACTGCCCCCAAAATTCCCTGTCGTGGTTTCATTGTATTCCATTTTCTGTTTATTATGATTTTCAAAATTTTGATACTCCTCCTTCCCTGCTATCCCTGAATCTAAGGATACCAGTAAAACATTTTCATATTAAATCTTTTAGACTATAATCAAATAATTATTATTCTTTCATTCTAATTAAATTAAATTTGAAATGACAAAAAGACTTACTAAAATTTTGTGCAGTGACATGAAAATCGGTCACCGGAGTTTCTTCATCTCTTTCTGTACTCATTTTATAAGCACAAAACTTTGCCAAATTGGCTTAGAACCAATAATTTACTTACGTTTAGAGTTTTATAATATTAAGTTGAAATTCTTAAGTCATAGTATAGTTATTTGGAATTTAATTACTCCAGTAAAATTATTGGTCCCCCATAATTCTAACTTTTAGTCCTATAAAGTCAGTTTTGCTGAGATTCTGGAGCGATTTTATCACAGATTTTTTTTTTTTTTTTTTAAACTTATGTCGAAGGTCGAGTGGTCGTTCTAGAAAAAAAACAAAAAATCAAATCGTTGTTTAAAATATAGTTAAACGGTTATATTATCTTATTTTTTGATACTAACCGTTGCTGTTTCAATCAGCGATCGTAAAAAATGGTCATTTCATCAGTTTTTTTTTTTCAAAAAAAAAACTGATGAATCTGAACCACTACCGATGGATCTTCTAAAAATTGACAAAAAAAAAAATTCGTGTTACTAGTTCACGCCTAGATCGAGAACTGGCAAGTTTATTTTAGCAAAACCAAAAAAGCAAAAGTTGAATATACAAGAGATGATGATTCAAAATGTAAATTCATGCCAAGTTTTTAAACTAATTTATGTCGTAATTTAGTTAGGAGAGTTATAAACTTTTTTGCGTTTTTCAACTTCGTGCAACTTCATTGGATTCTTGCATAAAGGATTCAATCAAGCACAGGCTAGAAAGAAAAAAATTTTTTTTTTTTTTTTTTGTTTTACAAAAATTGAAAAATACATTTATACAATGTCTAAAAATAACGTCTAAAGTCCCGGGGGTTTATAAAGATTACTTATATCTATCTATTCATTTAAAAAGTTTTTAAAGATCACTGCTACTGCATCATGATGAGTCAAAGAGACTTTATGATCTCGGTTGATTTACCAGAAGCTCATTGGTTCTTCCAGATTTTTGCATCCACTTTGTCACTTTCCAGCAGACTTTTAACACTCAACAGATGTGGAGTGAGAAGGGGGTGATGAAAGAAATGAAATTTTTTTTTTTTTTTGGTAAATGGGACTTCCTAATTTAAATCTATTAGACATATGAAGAGAATCGAAGGATATGGAAGTGACACACCATACCTAATTATTGAGCGATTATAGTGCCGAGGGTGGTCATGATTCAGTGGATTTGAGAAGTACTTCCTAACGCTTCCAATGCTTTATGCTTACTTACGATCCTCCACAGTACGAAGTTCTGTATTTTTTACAGTAAATTTAGAAAAAAAAAAATTGATAGAAAGACATGTCATGTCATCTCATCAGTCATATATCATCCATAAGGATCATGAACTTCTTTTTTTGGTATTATCAGACCACCACAACTGCTCTGAATCTTGAAAAATACGCAACTTTTCAGTTGCGGGTTGTAGTTGCGATTTTGTTCACAAAAATCAGAAGAAAAAAAATTGCACTTTCACTTTCATTGCAAAGGTAAGGTTTCAGAGATCATAAAATCACAGTTGTTGAGAGTTCCAGGTCCCAAAGATCAAGGAGTATGAGTCTAAAATTATATAAATTCAGATTTAGTGCAGTGTACTTCGATCATTAAAATTAGATCATACGTTACTGAAAAGTTTACCAAAAAATTTGGATTTTATAACCATAAAGTTTTATAGTGGTGAGCTTAAAATGTCTTCTCCCATGTTAAATTCAGTATATCCTAGGTCCAAATTAGAACAAAAATTAAATTTTTAACAAGAATATTTGAATAGTAAATAAATAAATTAGAATTTAAAATAAAAAACAACAACCTAACAACCTAACAACTTCACTAAACTTACGTTGAATTTCTTCCATGCATTCTTTTATGATTCTCTCATCCTTTTGAGAATAATTAATACTCATTTTTAATGCCTAAAAAAAACATAAAATAAACAAATGAAGATTATACATGAGTAATTACGGTAATATAATTTGTGCTTGCGACTTTCGAGTTGCGACTTGCGAGTTGCGACTTGCGAGTTGCGACTTGAGAGTTGCGACTTGAGAGTTGCGAGTTGCGACTTGCAAGTTGCGACGCTGCTACTGATCTAATAAAATTCATAACTTTCGAGTTGCAATTATCAAAATTATAAGTTGCGCACATTGATCTTACTTCAAGCAACCATAAAATTCCAACAATATTAATGTTACCATCTCAAAAGAAAGAATTTTCAAGATTATTAACATCTTTTCAAAAACTCTTCTTGTATCATTTACATTTTGTAAATACTAATGTAAAAGTTTGAAGTAGCCTTTGACCTAGTGATGTTATGTAACTATTGTTGGTGGTCCAGCAAAATCCAAAAATAACTTCTTTCACGCATCACAACACGAATGTGCATTATGAACTTTAAAATAAGCTTGAAGGGGTTGGTTGAAAAAAAAAAGAGCTAAACTGATGATGAACATGAAAAATTGTTATTGTTCTTCTATGTTGAAACATCACGAAAGATCTCATGAATATAACCCCCTTTTGCCATCAGCACGAATCTTCATTACATAATTCATCCCTTTTGTTCCTTGTTTAGACCAAATGAAGCCGAAAAGTCAAGTNAAATTATAATTTTTTTTTTTTTTTTTTTTTTTTGTTTTCATTTTGAAACGAGTCCATAAAAACTCGTTTATGCTAAGGGCTGAAAGCTTTTTTTGAACGCTTTGTCTAAGCGTAGCGTCCCTAAATCTAAAGATTACAATGGATTATATAATACTACTAAGCAACCAGAGATAGAGAGAGGGTGAATAACAAATGAGATTTTGAGAACCCTTGACAGAATCCTTCAGTTTTATTTTTAATCTCCAAAATCCAAGATGAATACTGGAGAATAGAATAAGTAAACAATTCACTATTGTTAAAGTTTCTTTTGTTTGTTGTGAATTCTCCACAAATATATTATAAGTATTATATATATTATATAACGCTGCTAACTTGATTAATAGCGAATCTCATAAATTTTTTTTTTCTCTAACAAAAACAAGGGCCGGACACCGGACTCTGACCCCTTTAATTTAATAAAAATTAACCACACTACTCCAAAAAATTCTGAAATTGAAACTGCAACTTCAGTGGAATCTTCCATTTCAGTTTACATTAGATTTTAGGTTGTTTATAACCTAATTTTCTAATTAAAAAAATTTTTTTTTGGGGTCAGAGGTTTTTGGCTCTTACGCTTACCAGAGAGTCTACTCCATTCCTAAACCCAAAAGATTAAACACGAGTAGGTCATTTACTCAAACCGCATGCAGTTTTTAGAGTAATTATAATTAATAGTTAATAATGAAAAAATAGTAATGATTATTGACAGGATACATGTCTTAAAAATTGACAACCTCAAATTAATTAAATTTTTTGATTTAGGATTAGCAACTCAGCATTAACATATGGTTTTGAAACAACATGTAATACAGTACACGTACACCCACCCTACCCTGCTGACCACGTTGATTTTTGACGTTAAGTAAAAATGACTCGATGTTTACTAATTTTAGTAATGACTCGTAAATCATGGGATTTTTATATTATTAATCAATTCAAGGTTTTTCAACTTTGATAAACAAGTTAGGTATTTTTTTTCGGAAATATTTACACTTTTGTGGTCAATTTGGGATACATGGTGGTAATGAGGGGGCAGGGGTGGGGGGTGCCGTCTGGTATAATGCATTTTGCAATTTTTGTTTCCAGTCTCAATTAAAATTGCACAATGCATATTATTATTATTTTTCTTAGACACTTTAATTTTGCAATTTATGCAAAATTTAAAGTTTAATAATTATTCTTATCTAAAAATCTGCTTATTATTATAAAGTAAGAAGATTCACTGCCAATAAATCCTTTATTCAGTGATATCAATATGGATGTGTAAATCTTACATAATTTACTCATTTTTTTTTTTTTTTTTTGCAAGTGTCGAGTGTCAACAACAGATATCATGAAGTAAGTTGTTAAGTGTGTCGTCAGTCCATTTTAACAAGCTTGTTACCCACCATCATCGTAAAAGTTAAGTGAACTTAATTAACAATTACTAACCATTGTTCTAGTAGTTGAGCCTTATGTTGGACAATGTGAAGAACTACCAGTAGGTACCAGAGACAATCGGTGACATTTCCATTTATCCATTTTACTCATTTTACAGTCTACTGGTTCAGTTTCAGTATCAGTATCAGTATTACCATGAGTTCCTGACAGTACGGATGCGGAAGCAAGTCAACTACTCCAAGTCTGTTCTCAAGCAAAAAAAAAGTACCACTGATTTCATTTGTTATTTTTTAAAATGAAGTTTTAAATAATTGAAAAACGTTATCAAAAATGGACACGTGTGATTTGAAAATTGGCGGGGATGGGAATGAAATCAAGGAACTTGCCAGGTAATTTTTTTTTTTCAAGGCCCTTCATAAATTTCGTCAAAATTCTTTGAAATTCAAATTCTAAAAATTTGAAATTCAAATTTTGAAAATTTTAACAAAATTTCTAAAAATTTCTAAAAAAATTTTTGAATAGATTTTCACAAGTGTCACTCATCATAACAGCAACGCTGACGATTATCATTATTGTAATTGGATTGTTGGGAAATGCACTGACTATTGTTGCTCTGATGAAGAGTCCACGAGTACGGAATATTGCTGCAGCTTTTATAATTAGGTAAGTAGGATATTAGAAATATTGAATGTATGATGATGAGACTGACCTATGTATAGTCTTTGAAAGAATTTTTTATAAATTTTTATTAATTTTTTATTAATTTTTATTAATTTTTATACAAATTTTAGCCTCTGTGTAGCAGATTTTATATTCTGTCTCCTAGTACTTCCTTTCAGTGCTTCACGATTTATTAATCGTGGTTGGATTCATGGAGAATTTTTATGTACAATATTTCCATTGATGAGATATGGGAATTTGGGAGTCTCACTTCTGTCTATTGCGATGATAACTATTAATAGGTAAGTAGTAAGTTTTAAGTGTAAGTTGATGTAACTATAGTGTCCAAAACGAAATTTTCTGCTCAAGTGTATTTTGTATTAAAAATAAAGTATCTAACTAGTAATGTATTTACTTAAGAGATTGACTATCGACGTCAAGTTCAAAAGTTCAAGGGAAATGAATGAACATTGAGTAATAATGAGTGAGCCTTCAATTAATAAAAAATTTCTATAATTTCTGTATTTATTTTTTGACAATAATATTAATAATTTTGTAACTTTATACTTTATTAGACCAAAAGTGATGTATAAATAATATATAAATATGTATGTACTTGTATAATTTCCAGATACATAATGATTACGAGTAATTCAATCTACACAAATATTTACAAACCTCATTGGATTGCTTGTATGATAGCCTTCTGTTGGGGTTTTAGTTTTTTAATGCAAGTTCCCACATTGGTTGGTGCATGGGGTAAGTTTTTATATAATAATATTTAAAAAGAAAAAAGAAAATGATGAGGTCAAAGTTCAAATTATTTTAATTTAATTTTTAATAATCTCCTCACTCTTACAAACAGGTCAATTTGGTTATGATGAAAAACTTCAAACGTGTACAATAATACCGGATGTAAATGGAACGAGTTCAAAAAATGTATTGTTTGTAATTGCCTTCGTTATCCCATGTCTTATTATCATTGTCTGTTATGCAAGGATTTTCTGGACAGTTCACAAGTAAGTTATTGTTGTACCTCTTACATTGTTGATATGATAATAATCTAATGTAAAAATTTTCATTTATGATTTTGATGATAACAACAATAATAATAATAATAATTATTATTATTATTATTAGTGTTGTCCCTATGCGGCTAAAATTCGAATCCGCCGATGCACCGATGCAGTAGACTATTGAATCGGCCACTGCCGATGCATCGGCCGATTCTTTCTACTCAAAATGCTGTTTTTTAATTAATTTTGGTTCAAAGGCAAATTTTAAGCAAACTTTGAGCAAACTTTGCAATAAATTATATTTCCTTTTTTTGAATCGGCAACTGCATCGGCCAACTGGCCGATTCAACTTTTATGTCGATGCCGATGCCACGCCGATGCGACTAGATGATCCCGGCCGATGTATCGGGGCAACACTAATAATAATAATAATTTTTGAATAATTATTTAGATCTGAAAATCGAATGAGGCGACATTCAGCTCGAAGTGATCCACGAGAAGTAAAAACAAAGCGAAATGAATGGCGGATCACAAAAATGGTACTGGTCATTTTCATCTCATTTCTCATTTGTTATTTACCCATCACAATTGTTAAAGTGGCTGACAAATGTGTGAATTATCCAGGTAAAATTTTGTTAATTAACCGTTAGTTACCTTACTTTATTAAATTATAAATTATAATCAAAATTTGTTAAAAAATTTTTGATAATAATTTTACATATTAGTTTGAAATTATTTAAATTTCAGCGATTCATCTAACGGCCTATGTTCTCATTTACATGTCCGCCTGTGTCAACCCAATCATTTATGTCTTTATGAATAAACAGTATAGACAGGCCTTCAAGGACGTACTGTGTCCTTCAAGTCTTACAGGGATGACTTCAAGGGTCACTTTTCAGTCAAGTATTTTCAAAATTTAACAAAAAAGTTCCTAATCTCTCTTTTTTTTATTATTAAATGTAAATTAATTGGTTACTTACTATTTTCAGGTAGATCAAAAATTCCAGTAGGAGACTTGAATAGTCAAACCATGGTCTCCAGAATGTCTGTCACAAATAACTTTGTTGTGAGAGAGTCAGAAGATTGTGTTTGAAAATTTCCAATCTTCACAATCTTTGTAGAACACCACAAAATGCACTTTGCAAAAAAAAAAAAAAAAATTATTGCACAGTGTAACTGTATTATGCAATAACATCAATAATCTTTGTACAAACGATGTAAAGTAAAAAAAATTATTATAAAAGTCTCAAGTCTGGTTGTACAAATTATAAACTAATAAATTAATTTTAATAAACTATTAACTCATTACCTTATTTTTGATTCGCTAAAAACTGCTAAATTACTTATTTTAGCAATTATTTAGCAAATTTCAAAAAAAAATTAAGAAATTTGCAAAAAGAATTAAGAAATTTGCAAAAAAATTTATGAAATCTGTCTCAAAAANTGCAAAAAAATTTTTGAAATCTGTCTCAAAAAATTTAATTACGTTTTAGTTGAAAAAATCCCGGGAAACTCAAATGTAGAAAAACCTCTCTCAGAAGAGCTCAGAGATTAATTTTAAGGTTACCCGTTGCGTAAACAAATAAAGGTGGTGGTGTTTTGTTTTGTGTTGTTGAATAATTGAACCTAAAGTGAGCGCTCAATCAATCGCTTCGCTGCTGTAGCGCTAAAGCTTAACCCTGTGTTGTGACAAGTGAAAATAAGACTCATTAATTAGAAATTTTAATCCGAATTTGTAAACTGTGTGTGTAGGGATTGCAATTGACGGGGAAATTGCCCCGACAACGGGGACGGGGAAAAACCCGTTTTCCCCGACAGTCCCCCGATTTTTTTTTTTTGCATTTCACCATTCACAACAAACTTTTGTGAAAAAAAAATAATAATTATGAAAAAAATTTTTTAAACAAATAACAAAAAGAAGAAACACAACTAAATATAGATCCACTTCTTATAAATCAGTTTTGAACTTTAGTAAATTCAGATTTATCAAAACACAACTTAATTCTATTATGTTGATGTTATTTTCCCCGATCGGGGATCCCCGGCGTTTCCAGGGAATCTATTTCCCCGAAATCCCCGATTCCCTGATCGGGGACGGTCTTCAATTGCAATCCCTATGTGTGTGTGAAGTAAAGTAACTAACCTTATAACTTATATTGAATGAATGGTCGGTTGGGGGAAGTTGGAAGTTAAAGCAAATTAAAGCTTACGAGGAAGCAGAAGTTCAATACCGGTACCGGTAAACCATTGCTGTATTCGTCCAAGTTCTTAGCAAAATAATGGCTTCATTGGATCGTGTCTTCGAATTAAATTTTAAAAGTGAAGGTGAAGAAGAACTACTAACAGACTTGTACGACTGGGCTCTTCCGACACCATTTCAAGAAAAACGACACCTTGAGAAAATTGAAGGTACCGAAACATCTCCACAAACCTGGAGAATGAAAGAACGGGTAAGAAAATGAATCCATTATGTTATCTAACAATAATCTTATTTTAAGTAAAAAACCTGATATTGATATTAGTAATTGTTTTATAATTTACAGATGAAAACTGTGAGTGTGGCCTTGGTAGTGTGTCTAAATGTTGGTGTGGATCCTCCTGGGATTATCAAAACACAACCATGTGCTCGATTGGAATGTTGGATAGGTAAATAAATATTCTAGATTTCTTAAACATACCTTATGTGACAAATTTGCCATTTGCTTTGACTACCATCTTACTAGATTAGATACTAAATGTAGGCTGACTTTTACTTTCCCGGCACATATTCCTCTATAACACGTAACTAACACTAACACTGGTTATTTTATTTAGTTTAGTTAGTTAGTGTTAGTGTTAGTGTTGTAGAGAAATATGTGCCGGAAAAATAAAAGTCAGCCCTGCCCTAAATGTACTTGTAGCTGATACAAATTTTGCTTTATGAATACGTTTGCAGATCCGTTGTCACTAAGTCCACAAAAAGCTTTGGAACAAATTGGCAATACGCTTCAAAAACAATATGAACGGTGAGCCATGAAGATAAATTTTTAGAAACGGATTTGAATGACCTGCTAGTAAAAGATTGATTGTAACTAATTTTTGAATTCCAATTTATAGGTGGCAGCCAAGAGCTAGGTACAAAACTAGTTTGGATCCAACAGTTGATGAAGTTAAAAAACTCTGTACGTCTCTCCGACGCAATGCAAAAGATGAAAGAGTTTTGTTTCATTACAACGGGCATGGTGTTCCTCAACCAACTAGCAACGGTGAAGTTTGGGTATTTAATCGAGTGAGTTGATGACTTTTCCAACCTACAGTTTCTATAAACTATTGAGTATTGACTGAAGATTATCTGTAAAAATTTTTTTTTTTTTTAGAATTACACCCAGTACATTCCGCTAAGCATTTACGACTTACAAACATGGATGGGTTCACCATCTATTTATGTTTATGACTGCTCAAATGCTGGGCTTGTTATCAAATCATTTCACCAATTTGCCGAGCAACACGAGAAGGAGTACGAGGTAACTATACAAATTATTTCTTCTTGATGATTTTTTCTCTGCTAATTTAATCATTAATTACTAAAAAACAATGCTAACTATCTTGCTTTGGGAATGTCTAATCTATTCGCAGATTGACGAGAGGCAGAGGAGAGGCAGTACTTCAAAGGTTGCTTTAACTAATTAATTGCACCATTACTGTACTGTTAAATTATTTTCGTCTTTTGCATGGCACACCTCGACATCATTGATTTACTTAAATTTAATTTGACAAAAAAGATTCAGTTTTTCAATTAGATTTCATCTGTCATTCTTACAAGGACTTTAGTTAAATTTTATTTTTTTTTCTTTAGGAAATGTGCGCTAAATCAGCTGTATTAAGTGGTTCTCTACCTCCAAATTTCAATGGGTGTATTCAGCTTGGTGCCTGCGGCGAGAATCAAATCCTTCCAATGAATCCAGATCTTCCAGCTGATTTATTTACCGCTTGTCTCACTACTCCGATTCGAATCGCTCTCAAATGGTTCATTCTCCACAATAAAGACAAGCTTATTCCCAAAATTGTTCCTGAGATGATTGACAAGTAAGCCAAAATTTTATATTATATATTTTTTTTTGCAAAGTTAGAGTTTTGATTATTTTTTTTTTGATTTTGACCTTTCTTTCTGTACCAGAGTCCCAGGTTTACTAAATGATCGAAGGACGATGTTGGGAGAACTGAATTGGATCTTCACTGCAATAACTGACACCATAGCTTGGAACATACTGCCACGTAACCTATTTCAAAGGTTTCATTCCTATTACTTTCATAAAATTTTCAGTTTCAAGATTTTTGTTTCAAATGTTTTTTTTAGACTCTTTCGTCAAGATCTCCTTGTGGCTAGTTTGTTCCGTAATTTTCTATTGGCTGAAAGAATTATGAGAACCTATGATTGTACACCGACTTCATCACCTAAATTACCTCCAACTTCACAGGTTTGTGATGAAGAGTTTTGTTAATTTAAATTTTCCAATGATTTGATTCAAATTTATAATTTATTTTAGCATCCAATGTGGGCCGCTTGGGATTTTGCACTGGATCTTTGCCTTAGTCAATTACCTGGAGTATTAGAAGAAATGCAAACTACACAAGCAGCAGCAAGTGCGAATGGAATTGTCCCGGTAGAACCTGTGATTGCAAGCTATGCTCCATCGCCATTTTTTGAAGAACAGTTGACAGCTTTCCAAGTCTGGCTTGAATATGGAAGTGAGTCGAGGCAACCACCTGAGCAGTTACCAATTGTCCTTCAAGTGCTCCTCAGTCAGGTTCACCGTGTTCGTGCACTAGAGCTGCTGGGAAGGTAATCAATGAATAATAATTTGTGTACCAATGAAAGAGTTACATGATTGGTTGATTCCAAATTTCAGATTTCTAGATTTAGGATGGTGGGCTGTAAACTTGGCTCTGTCTGTAGGAATTTTTCCATATGTGCTCAAACTCCTGCAATCCTCTGCTCGTGAGCTAAGGCCTCTTCTTGTCTTCATCTGGGCAAAAATACTTGCCGTTGATCATGTATGTGTAAAAATTTCTAACATTATTCCTTTAATTTTACTATTTCATTATTAATTTTTAGAGCTGTCAAAGTGATTTAGTTCGAGATGGAAGTCATAAATACTTTATTTCTATTGTTGGTGACACATCCCTTCCCTTTGAACATCGGACAATGGCTGTATTTGTTCTAACAAATATCGTTAGAAATTTTAGACAAGGTCAACAAGCCGCTTTACAAGCAAATTCAATTGCAACATGTCTTGAAGCTTTAGGTAAAACATAACTCTTGAAATAAGCTTAATTTTTTATGTAAATTTAAATTTCCAACGATAATTTTTATAGATGAAAATGATCGAGAATTACGACGATGGGTTTGTATTTGCCTTGGTTTAACATGGGCTGACTTCTCTCCAGCTCGTTGGTGTGGAGTTCGTGATTCTGCTCATGAAAAAATTTATAGTCTACTCAATGAAAATGATCCAGAAGTACGAGCAGCGGCTGTTTATGCTCTTGGTACATTTATAAACTCAACTACTGAGAGAACAGAACATGCAAATGCAATAGATCATCAAGTGGCACTCACCCTTGTCAATAAATTATCAACGGATGAAGCATCACCATTGGTTCGTCAAGAAATTGTTGTCGCCCTCCATAACTTTATGTTGGTGTTTGAAAATAATTTTGTGGCTATTGAGCAACATAACATAATTAATCAAGGTACTATGTTATAAATTGTTAGTAATTTAACTGGATTATGTAATTAGACAAATTTCTTTAATATACTTTACTGTAGAATTACAATCGTCACCGGCTGGAGGTGGTGGTATGAGACGAATATCCAGTCAGACACGAATGAAATTATTGAACAGTTCAAATCCTGCTGCAACTGTCACAGGGGCTGAATCCCATTCGTCCAATTTTGATCCAATCCGAAGAGTTGCTTCGAGTAGCTCACTTTCAAGTTTGAGTAAGTGATATAAAATATAAATTTTTTACTAATACAGTAAATCTCGCTTCAGTTGAATTTCGGTTAAGCCGAATTTCGGTTAAAACGAAATCTTATTTGTGTTTATCAAATGCGTTTAACCTCGGTTAAGCTTAACCTGAGCTACTACGAACAAAATATTCCGATACCTCGGGATTCGGCTTATCCGAGGTTTACTGTAATGGATTTTGAAGTTGAGATATTTTTTTTTAAATATATTTTCAGTGGTAGCTTTTAGTCCTGGATCCGCTGGAAGTGGGAAATCAACTTTGGCTATGGGTGGGATTTATGGAAAAGTTTATTCAACAATGATTCAATTTGAAAAGGATCCATACCCTGGTGTTTCACTTTTAGCAAAAACTGTTATGGATCATATACGTACAAAAGCAAAAGAATTACTAAGTTCAACGGGTCAGCGTGAGTACCTTGTGTATAATTTTTGATTCAGCTTTTAATTTTTCAAGAATTATTGTAGTCTAAAATTTTGTCTAGACATTATGCATGATTTGTTCTGTTTTTATTTTTGCTTGATTATTTTTTTTTTTGTAGTCAAGTTAAGCATGACAAGTGCATCCCTTAGTCCAAGTTTTAGCAGCACAAGTTCATCTACCCTCACTACCTCACCTCTTCACCGTGGGTTGACTAATTCAGTTAGTAGTGCCGTTTCTGTTGGAACTACAGGAAGCGTAAATTCTGATGTAAATGGTGATGGATTAAAGAGTACCAAAGACATTTGTCCTATCATTGGTACAAAATATATTCAATGGTGTTGGGATCGTTTTGCTCGGCCTACTATACCTGGTCATTCTAATGGACTTGGATTTAATTTTTCACGTCCTATGACCAATGTTATGGATACACAGGATCCGACTCATCATACAAGAGAATGGAGGTGAGTGAGGATTTTGTAAAATTCAATAAAAAAATTTTTTTTTTGCAGTTCAATCTTGATTTGGTGTATATTATTTGTAAAGGTACATTCGGAATACGATGGTACGGAAGGAATGTTTTCGTCGTCCTAAAGCATTTCCAGGGAAAATTGATGAGCAAGTATTTAGTTCTAGAACACTTCAACATTCACATGGAAGTACACCAACATCTGCTTCTGCATCTCCTTCTTTTAGTTTTGCATTAACTACTGCAACACCTTCAATTGTTCGACTTCATGATTATGAAAAATTACTTCTGGCTTCAGAAGGTTCTACTTATTCGTTGTATGACATCGGTAAGATCTTATTATTAAAGTATAAATTTTCAAATTAATAGATTTAGAGATTTTGTGTGTGCGTTTTTTTTTTTTTGTAACAGGTGAGACACAACGGTTGATTGGGAAATGGGAGAATAGCAACGATAGTCGAATTACATCAATGGAGTGGCTCAATGCTCATGATGAGAGTTTAGTGATGGTGGGATCAGATGATGGTAGCATTCGAGCTTGGAAACCTGATCTTGAAAAAGGAAAACCAAAGTAATTCAGGAAAAAAAAAAGTTTATAAAAATCTTGAATGTTAAGAACTAAAGTTAGAAATTTTAGGTTGATTATATCATGGAATGCTTTATCAGAAATTGGCCAAATGACCAAATCCTCAAAATCTCTTGGTCTAATTGCAAAATGGGATCAAGAAAGAGAAAAAATTTTAGCAACCGGTGACTCAAAAGTTGTTCGAATTTGGGATCTAAAGTCTGAATTGAAAGTAGGGGATTGGCCAACTGGTCACGACTGTCTAGTCACTTCCATTGATATTCATCGATCCGGTAAGTTGGATTTTCAATAATGTATTTAGGGAAGTCAAAAATTATTTGTTATTATTGTTTTTTTTTTTTTGTTTTTGTTGTTTTTTTCAGAACCAAATCTAGTCGTTCTTGGATTAGAAGAAGGTGCCGTAAGACTCATTGATATTCGTCTCCCTCAAACTGAATGCGGTGTAATCACTTGGCGTGATTTTAACGAGTCTTGGATTGTTGATGCAAGTCTTCGATATGATGGAACAATTGTTGCTGGTAGTTCAACTGGTAGAGTTCGATTCTTTGATTTACGTTCAAGATCATCAACAAAAACAATTGACACTGTAACAGACATTACAGCCCTTGCAGTACATCCCCACATCCCTTATTTTGCTACGTAAGTTTAGAAAATCTGTGATTTTTTTCATTTTTTTTTTTTTCATTTTTTTACTCAATTGCGATCAAAAATAGCAAAAAAAAAAAAAAAAAAAAAAATTTTTTTTGTATGTCATTTTTTTATTTTCAGTGGGTGTCTCAATCATTCTGTGAACGTTTATGGATTCCAAGGGTCACAAGCTTTTTTAGCCAATAGTATCCGTGATGGTCTTTTCATTTCAGGACGTATGGGCACAGTGACATCTCTTCACTTTCATAGTTATAAACCTCTTCTCGCCACAGCAGATTCCTACTCAATCAATTTGTACAAATCAAAGTCATGGATTTTATAATTTCATGACCTTTTTTTTTAATTTTCAAGGGTTAAGGTCAAAAAAAAAAGAAATTTTTGCCATAATTTTTATTCTTATTTTATAAGTTTATTGTTCAAATTTTTGTTTTCAATGAGATGATCAGGGTTTATTATGAGAAGACTTTAAGTTTAGTTTTAGTTTTAATTTTTAATTAATTGACGAAGTTACCAAGATCAAAAAGTTTGATTTCCGGTTGTTAGTTAACTGTGAGTTTATAGAATTTCGTCTTCCATTCTTAAAAATACCACATTTTCAAAGTGCCTTAGAACTCACTGACTGAATATGAAAGTTTAAAATTCTAATTTTAATCAAAAGGGGAAAAAAAATAAGTATGTTAAATTAATAAGTCTTGAATTCTATCTAACCAACCGCAATTGATGGTATCGTTTGATCTTGAGAATTTCTGGTGAAACCCTTAAAAATATAAATACAAATACAAATACAGTAGATATAAATATAAAGTTTAAAATATGTGTTTTTAGCCAAGTTTAAAAAAAAAAGTTAGTTTACTTAGGAGCTTATTTAGAAACTGAATGAGTTATGTTATGAATTTGATGAACTGTATCATCAAATAGCTTTTTTTTTTAATATTTAATCCGATAAATTTCTATATTAATCTTACTAATGAATTTAAATTAATGACAGGACTTAAAAGAAAGGCACTGATCAAGCAACTAAAAATTATNAACAGTAGATATAAATATAAAGTTTAAAATATGTGTTTTTAGCCAAGTTTAAAAAAAAAAGTTAGTTTACTTAGGAGCTTATTTAGAAACTGAATGAGTTTATGTTATGAATTTGATGAACTGTATCATCAAATAGCTTTTTTTTTTTAATATTTAATCCGATAAATTTCTATATTAATCTTACTAATGAATTTAAATTAATGACAGGACTTAAAAGAAAGGCACTGATCAAGCAACTAAAAATTATAATATTTAAGGTAATGAAGCTATTAATTAAGTTTTAAGTTAATTTAAAGAAAGTGTAACAGAGTTGGGTATTGGGTTAGTCGGGAATTTACTAAATTTTGAGTTTTGTGATCCAAGTTACCTGACCTCTGACCGGTAGTAAGAATTATAAGAAATACAAAGTTAAAAAATTGCCAAAAAAAAAACAAACAAAAAAAAACAACAAAAGGTTATTGAACTAATGGAATAAATTATCTAAATGATAATTATTCTAAAAGGCAAAATTTTTAGAAAATTTAAAATTTTATAATGTTATCAGATTTACAAAATGGAAGATTTTTTTTGTATAACTGTAAATTTGAAATGGTTCCTTTTGGTTTTCTGTTAAAATGGAAAGTAAAAGTGATAGGTTGACCTGTATTTGAGAAGAAAAAAAACTCTTACTTTCATTTTAACAAGATTAGTGATTCATTTAGGTCAGTTTTCAACTTTCCGTTGCTATATTTAGGTTTGATGAGACTACAATAATGTATGTAACAATGGGTGAAGGTCTATCTTCTTCAGGTCAAACTATGTATTATTGATTTATATTGTTATCCTTAACGGTACGTTTCATTTAAAAAAAAAAAAAAAATTAAATGGTCTGATTTTTTTTTTTTTTTTATACTGAATTTCGGAATTTTGGAATTTCTGATTGACAACTACAACTACAACTACTGATTTTATTTATTTATGGTTTTACAGGTTGAAATTGACATCCACGGTCCTCCTGAGGTGACAACTTCCAACTTNTTTTTTTTGTTGTTTTTTTTTTTTTTTTTTTTTTTTGACAAACTCAACCTAATTTTTGGAAATTAGGCTTGTTAGGCTAAAAGTAATGACTACACGAAAGTTCTAAAGCTAAAGATTTACTTCCGTAAACTCCCGTGCAATTTTTGGTAATTTTATACTTATTTATGCTTAGGTTGATAATTTTTAACTGTATTGTTGTTTTTTTTTTGTGTGTTTTTAAGAAGGTTGCTTGATGTGAAAAAAAAAGTTCGTGACAACGATTTTTTTTTTTTTTTTTTTTTTGGGCAATAATTTGGGTTGAATCTGAATCATGATGACATTGGATGATGTTAGTAGTAGAAATATAAATTATCTTAAATTTTTATGTTGTTGTGTGACAACAAAGAATTGGCTTAAGTGCACTTCTGGGTCAATTGCCTCTATATTTTTTATTTTTTTTATTTTTTTTTTTTTGCAATTACAATTACACTAAGGTAAATTGGCGAGTAATGGAATTGAATTCTCATTTGATTTCATCCGGTGGGTTGGACATGGGAAGATCTGAATGATATATGAATTCAGAAACTTACGAACCAAATCGGATGAAATTTAGATTAATGATGGGTAGATGGGACTCAATTTTTTTTACTAAATATGTGGGTGGGTATGGGTAATTTGTATAGAAAGATGAAAGCAAAAAAGAACAATAGAAAATGACAATAGGGAGGAGAAGAGACGAATTAACTCTATCCAAATAGAAAGGGTTAATTCTGATTGGTATAGAAATTTTAATTTTTTATAATTGTTTATATATAATTTTTTATATATAATCTTTTATATATAATTTTTTATAATATAATTTTATATATATAATTTTTTATGTATAATTTTTTATATAGAATTTTTTATATAATAATTTTTTTATAATTATTTTCAGCTTGGTGGAGCAAATGGTACGAAATATACCACACANTTTTTTTTTTTTTTTTTTTTTTTTTTTTTTTTGTTGCAAATTTAACCTTTGCTAAAAAATTGGGGTCAAAAAGTCTACATCATAAAGGATTTGCACCATTTACTTACTTATTACATACTAGAATGAACTACAACTACCAATCAGAGGTGAGTTGAGTATTTTACCGTGAGAAATAATTTAACTTTTGTGTCACATGAGCGTCTTACTTGTATATTTTATATTTTTAGGATTTTGTATAAAAAAAAAAGAAAAAGAATACTGCTGATTGTTGCAGTAAATTAAGTTATGATTCATAAGTGTCGTGATTCAAGACTCATTGCCATTTTTCATTAGTAATGAATTGGCAGTAAACTCAATTTCCCGTTTTTCATTATTTATTTTTTTTTTTTTTTTTTTTTTTTTTTTTTTTTTTTGCAACAATGGTGATAAGGAAACGGTAATAATTGATAACCCTTTTTTTATTTCTTCTCTATAAAAGATCCTTGGGTAAACCCTTGATTCCATTGTTGTGAACAGAAAATTACTTTATTTAGTGGGGCAGGAGGTTTATTTATTTTTTTTTTCAGAAAATAGATTGTTGTGAGTTGAATTTCTTTAAATTGATAAAGTCTTGTCTTCCTTAGCGTCACTCTTCTTTCTTGTGTGAGGAGAAGTCCAACAATCAAAAAAAAATAGATAGAAGTATAGGATTGAGTATCTCTTAGAGATAGACAACAATAAGACAATCATTTCCTATTGTTATGCAAAATTAACTCATTATAAAGTAGTCTGTGCTCTGTGGTAATTTATCGTTCAGAAACTAATGACAAGTGACTGATATTTTATTTTTTTTTTTTTTTTTTTTTTGCATTTTTTTTTATTTAAATATATCATAAGGATAAGGTAGGGAGTGGAGAAGGAAACGTAAGACGTAATGTGGTGATGATCTATTGTTGCGAAAGTGAAATCCACATTGTTGCAAAAAAAAAATTATTATTTCTAACCAGTTTATTATTCTCAACCAATTAGTCAATAACACTAACATTCTTTCAGTTCTTAACTTGTTAGTATCGAATCTGTAGAAACAAAAAATTTTTTGAGTCAATTCTATTGGTTTGTTACAAATTGAAGTTAAATACAATAGAGTTAGGGTAAAAATTTCAAGAATCATTATTGCCAATGTTAGATTGTTGAATTGCGATTGTTGAATTACGATTGGTGAGATCATTGTTGTTTATAACAAATTTCCAGGTGAGTTTTCAAATATAATTTTCGGCAATAATATAACTGATGGTTAGATTGTACGGAAAAAGGTTTACGTAATATGAAAAAAAAATTTTTCGGTGTTAAAATCCAACGAAACCAAAAAATTTTCAAAAAAAAAATTAAAAAAAAAATTTTTTTTTTCAAAATTTTGTTATTTGACGTTACCAAGTTTCCATTTCCGTTTTTTCTTCTTCTCATCATTTTGGTTGGATTTTCTATTTTCTAAGTTGACAGTAAAAATTCAGAATGGAATGCTTCCCCATCCTAATCAAAATTCAAGTCAATTCATCGTTCCTTATTTTTTTTTTTATTTTTTTTTTCAGGATGGGCCTGTCCGTCCTCCTGCTCTTGTCACTCCTCTGCCTCGTCTCTNTTTTTTTTTTTATTTTTTTTTTCAGGATGGGCCTGTCCGTCCTCCTGCTCTTGTCACTCCTCTGCCTCGTCTCTTGTCAAAATGACATTCTCAAGCCAAATGCCCAACAAATTGAGAAATTATGCAAAGACCGTCCAGAAAATGAATACTTCCGACTCTCAACTGAAGGAGACTGTCGAGATGTCGTGCGTTGTGATCGAGCTGGATTGACGGGAACCATTCGTCTTGGTGGTGTCAAGTGTCCTAATGGACTTGCTTNATACTTCCGACTCTCAACTGAAGGAGACTGTCGAGATGTCGTGCGTTGTGATCGAGCTGGATTGACGGGAACCATTCGTCTTGGTGGTGTCAAGTGTCCTAATGGACTTGCTTTTGATATTTTTAAACAAACTTGTGACTGGAAGGGGAGGGTTAGTAACTGCGACAAATTGGAGAGTAAGTTATACTTTTCATCGAAACTTTCAACATTCTTATAAAATAATATTCTTACCATTCCATCCCCACCATCAGTCTCAGTCTCAGTCTCATTCAGTCTCAATTGATATAATTCTGTCAACTTGTACTTGTATTATTATTAGCAGTGTTCGCCATCCCCCACGGGAACTGGGGAAATCTGAGGATACCGGGGGAGAATTCAAATCCTCTGGGGATTAATGGGGGAATTAAAAATAGGCGGAAAACTTTAAATTTTTACAAAAAAAAAGGTAAAATTACAATGTGATCCAGTCAGGAAGATGAGNGGGGGGGGGGGGTGTTGATAAAAATTTTTTAGTTTTTTACAAAAAAATTATTTTCTGGATTTTTGCATTTCTCCACGAATCATGATATTTTAAAACTTTTTCAAAAAAAATTTTTTTTTTTTTGAAAAAACTGTATACCCCAATTTCCAGTGACACATGCAACATTTGCCTACCTTTTTACGGTAACTTTGTGATTTCTATTGGACTTCACCTACCCTGGTAGATTTCTTTCTTCCTCCTACTTCTGACATTTTAACAAGTAGTATAAAAAATAAAACCGAAAGTGTATTAATAAAACAATAATTTATTAATCTCAAGGTATGTCAGTCAAAATTGGAATACACAATAATAATCAAAACTTACTTTAAATTAGAATAAATCCAAAACTAAAAGTATGAATTAAAATCGACAAGACAAGAAATTTTAATTTGGCGCATTATTACTATTTTCAGTACCCAAGTATCCCCAAAAACCCCATAATCCCCATTCCCCCGGGGACAATTGTCACAAGTGGGGATTTGGCGAACACTGATTTATTATTAAACGCAAATTCGAACTTCGAACAAGAATTATTAATCAACAAATTATTATTTTGAATTCAATGATTAGTAATCATAATCATAACCATAATCACTGATTATTGATTAAATAATGTTATTTTCTTTAGTAGTAGATAGTCTTATACCTTTAAGAATCATTCCCACTATGTCATTTTGATAATGTTAGCCACGACTAAACTCTATTGTTCTTTTTTTTTTCTTTCTTTGTTCCAGGGCCAAGAAAAGCACTTCCAAATCTTGTGACAGATGAGCCTGTCTGTCCTGACGGGAAACTTCAGTGTGGAGACGGAGAATGTCTCGAAAAAGCATTGTTCTGTAACGACAAGAAAGATTGTAATGATGGATCAGATGAAAATGCATGTAGTAAGTTTACCAAAAAAAAAAAAAAAAAAAATTTCTTTGCAAAAGATAACCTTGTTATTTAAAAAAAAACCTTGCAGAATTTCCCCCTCCCCACCCCCAAGGTTCATTTTTGTTCTAAATAGTTAGAAGAATCAAGACTATTGGAATTGCATCGTGGTTTTGAAGTAAAAAATTACCTCCTGTGGTAGTCTAGTAGTTATTGTGAAAAATAGCTCCAGAGAGATCATCCTGCCAAAAAAAAATCCTAGAAAATCCTTACCATCATCTTTTTTTGACAAGATCTTGTCAAATTTGCTCTTTCATGCTTCCAACGGTAGAAAACAGTGGGACTGAAAAGTGACACCTTTTGTTGTCTACTATAAAAAAAAAAAAAATTTTTTTTTCATTGAAACTTGGTTGAGGTATTCATATATAGTCAAAAGCCAAGGTTTCTTATGATATTATTATTATTAGGATCTTCTTCTTCCACTCACTGAACTTTGAGCCACCGTGGAAGAAAAAGTGACACTTCTTTCATAAAATGCATCCAAGGATGATGGGTATGCAGGAAGGTTCTCTTCAAATTCTCTTTTGTTTCCAAGCTCTTCTTTTTTTTTTTTTCTTATCTTATTTTTGCTCCACTTCATACGAATTGCTCTAATAACATCAGAACATTATACTCCCACACATCATTTCAAGATCATGACTTTTAGGATCAAGATTCTTGATTCAAGAATCTCATTTCCTTTGTAGTCAGAACATTTCTAAGGGGTTTTTTTTTTAGAATGTCCCCTAGGGTTTGTAAGATCGACACCAACAGTAGGGGATTCAATCAGAATCCTTTTCTTTATAAATAATGATGGATGGAATTGAAGAAAAAGCAATCAATTTATTAGTATTAGTATTAGACTGAGGTTGATTTTCAAAAGGTCACTCATCTGAGGTTATTCAAGGATAGTGATAGTGATAGTAGATTTACATTGTTGGATTTGGATATAATGTAATAGGATTGGATAGTTATTTGGATTGGATAGTTACAGGATTGGCTAGTTACAGGATTGGTAATTGATGGACTACACGTGGAGTATAAATTTTATGATTCAATACACGAATTATTATCTGGAAGGGCGTGGTGGTTTTTTTTTGTAAATTATAGNTGGTAATTGATGGACTACACGTGGAGTATAAATTTTATGATTCAATACACGAATTATTATCTGGAAGGGCGTGGTGGTTTTTTTGTGTAAATTATAGTNGACTACACGTGGAGTATAAATTTTATGATTCAATACACGAATTATTATCTGGAAGGGCGTGGTGGTTTTTTTTTGTAAATTATAGTAATCAAAATCAACTTGAAAAAATTAAGTTGATTTTAATAAAGTAGAAATTATTAGGGAAGTGAATTTCAATTTCATAATTTTTGAATTTATTAGTACTAAACTTGATTTATGAGGAGAAAGTTATAAAGAGAAGATATCAGTCAACTTTCACTATTATGATAATTTGATTGGTTGAAAATAGACAGAGTTTTAGACTCATCTCAGTCATTTGATTAGTTTAGAACATTTTTTAGTAAAAATTTTGAAATTTTTTTTTATAATTTTCAAAATTTTACCAATTTACAGTTTGGTGGACTTCAAAATCATGTGTATTCAATATGCTCCAAATCAGAAAAAAAANAAAATTTTACCAATTTACAGTTTGGTGGACTTCAAAATCATGTGTATTCAATATGCTCCAAATCAGAAAAAAAATTTTTTTTTTGTTTAAATCGAAATTTTAATAAATTAAATAAATTTTTTCAATCCAAATGTATTCANGAAAAAAAATTTTTTTTTTGTTTAAATCGAAATTTTAATAAATTAAATAAATTTTTTCAATCCAAATGTATTCAACCTAATTTTTAACTTCATCATTCAACCTCTATTCAACCTAATTCCTAACTTACTTATTCGGACTATAGTTAACAAAATTTCTATTCAAATTTCTACCTATTTGAACTACATTGACATCGGTTCAACCAAATTTCTAACCTTAACCTAACAACCTTCACACTTAAGTTAAGACGATTCATATCTTAACCTAATTCCTAATAAATAAATTCAGGTTGGAGTTCATACCAAATTACTAATAATCATACTCTTCCCAACTTAACCTAATTCTTAACAAATACATTCAGATTAGAGTTGATATAAGTTATGATGACTCATACCTCAACCTAATTATTAACCTCACTTATTTAGAATTAGGACTTATACTCAAACTTAACCTCAACCTCAACCTNTACCTCAACCTAATTATTAACCTCACTTATTTAGAATTAGGACTTATACTCAAACTTAACCTCAACCTCAACCTAATCTTTACCTTACCGATTTATACCATACACTCAACCTAAAATGCCTTTTCATACATTCAAACTGAAGTTTATACTCAAAACTCAATTTAATTATTCTTAACCTCACTTATTTGAAATTAGGACTATATACTCAAAATTAAAATTAACCTCAACCTAATCTTTATTTTATCGATTTATACTATATAATACTCAACCTAANTACCTCAACCTAATTATTAACCTCACTTATTTAGAATTAGGACTTATACTCAAACTTAACCTCAACCTCAACCTCAACCTAATCTTTACCTTACCGATTTATACCATACACTCAACCTAAAATGACTTTTTCATACATTCAAACTGAAGTTTATACTCAAAACTCAATTTAATTATTCTTAACCTCACTTATTTGAAATTAGGACTATACTCAAAATTAAAATTAACCTCAACCTAATCTTTATTTTATCGATTTATACTATATAATACTCAACCTAANCTATACTCAAAATTAAAATTAACCTCAACCTAATCTTTATTTTATCGATTTATACTATATAATACTCAACCTAAAATGACTTAACATTACCACCATCACCATCCCAAGTGTACAATTGTTTTTACAACCACAACCTAATCTTTACCTTACTGATTTGTGTCATACATCATACATCATACTCACATTGTCACATTTAACCTAAAATGACTTTATCATTAGCACTACCTTTGGGAGCTAATTTTCTAGGTTGAACCTAACAATAAGTTGAAATTGAAAATTAATTAATTAAAAATAATTATTTTTTCAGGTGTGGAAACGGATCCGAACCGTTCACCAGAGTGTGACTCAACACAGTGTGTACTACCTGACTGTTTCTGCTCTGCTGACGGTACACGTATTCCAGGAGCTCTTGAGCCCAATTCGGTACATTACCTTATCACCTATTAAGGACCACTTTCTCTACCAAAAAAAAAAAAAAAAAAAAAAAAAAACA
>NIPM01000008.1:1470815-1498320 GCA_002738285.1 Holacanthella duospinosa | reverse complement strand
AATGGATTTTCCTTTCTTCCTAGAATTTCTGATGTAACGGCTGTAAAATAGAGTTGAAATCAATTGATCAGTCAACCGTAGAACTCTCTCTCTCTCACAGTGGTCTCAACTTCACTCTCCAACCTTACATCATCTCTCTCTTTTTCTACCGACACTTTCTAAGTTGATCGGAGTCAGTTCCGTTGTCAGATGAATGTAATGTAGGTTATAAGAGCTTTTGATACCAGTAGTAATGGACCATACCCTAATACTAATACTAATACTTAATACTTAATATACTTAATACTGATACTAATACTAATACTAATGTTAATAGTAATACCATCATGTGGTTACTCATTGAATCTTGAATTGAACCTGTCGTCAATGTCGATAATGAGAAACAATCATGAACTTACCAGACTTTCTCATACTTTCATAAAACCGTAGAGAGAAATTTAAGTTTAACAAAAGAGCTCCTTCCTGATCCTGAGTATGAGTTGGAGTATAGTCTCATTCAGTTCTCTAGTCTGAGTCTCTCACAGTCCTACTAGAGATAGATACTACTGGTACTGGTTACTACTACTACTAGTAATAAGGTACTAGTAGTACCTAGTATCTAGAATAGAGTGAGGTTGAAAGTACGAGTGGAATACAAGTTGGACCATTATTTCCTAGTGAGGTCCTTAAAGTGGCTATTGATTTGGAGATGATGATGATGATGATGGTGATGATGTGAAAGTGGGTCTCCACTGTTGGTTTTGAAACCATAGGAATAGTAATGGAATCGGTGATGTTGAGTCTTGATTCTTTTGTTGGATAATTTAAAGGTCCCACAAATGATTACTATTAGTTTCAATGGAGCCGTAAATGTGGACAATGTGGATCTATATGCTGAAATTTTCAATGGGAATAGACAGAATCCAAACGGATGTCAAATCAAGGGTACTTTCTTTACTTCTCACAAGTATACAAACTACTCTGGAGTACAGGTAATTCTTAGAATAATAAATTGATCTCGATTTAGAATTAATTTTTGATAAGTAGTATTATGTTTGTGGGTGTAGTATTTGGTTTAATAATAAATACTTACTTCAGGAACTTCATCGTCAAGGTCATGAAATTGCAAGTTTTTCCGTGACAAATAAAGATGATCCACAGTATTGGACTGATGGGAGTTATGATGACTGGTTGGCAGAAATGGCGGGAAATCGACTCATCATTGAACGGTATGAGTGTTTTATTGGGAAAATTTGAATTTTAGTGGTGATTGTGAGATCAGGATGATTTTGATTGGTTATTGAAATTTTAGATTTGCAAATGTATCTGATGGGAGTGTGATTGGAATTCGAGCACCATTCCTTCGTGTTGGTGGAAATAAACAATTCGGTAAGTTTATGATTTTTGTTAAAATTTTGAAATTTTTCAAAATTTTGAAATTTTTCAAAATTTTGAAATTTTTCAAAATTTTGAAATTTTTCAAAATTTTGAAATTTTTCAAAATTTTGAAATTTTTCAAAATTTTGAAATTTTTCAAAATTTTGAAATTTTTCAAAATTTTGAAATTTTTCAAAATTTTGAAATTTTTCAAAATTTTGAAATTTTTCAAAATTTTGAAATTTTTCAAAATTTTGAAATTTTTCAAAATTTTGAAATTTTTCAAAATTTTGAAATTTTTCAAAATTTTGAAATTTTTCAAAATTTTGAAATTTTTCAAAATTTTGAATTTTTTCAAAATTTTGAAATTTTTCAAAATTTTGAAATTTTTCAAAATTTTGAAATTTTTCAAAATTTTGAAATTTTTCAAAATTTTGAAATTTTTCAAAATTTTGAAATTTTTCAAAATTTTGAAATTTTTCAAAATTTTGAAATTTTTCAAAATTTTGAAATTTTTCAAAATTTTGAAATTTTTCAAAATTTTGAAATTTTTCAAAATTTTGAAATTTTTCAAAATTTTGAAATTTTTCAAAATTTTGAAATTTTTCAAAATTTTGAAATTTTTCAAAATTTTGAAATTTTTCAAAATTTTGAAATTTTTCAAAATTTTGAAATTTTTCAAAATTTTGAAATTTTTCAAAATTTTGAAATTTTTCAAAATTTTGAAATTTTTCAAAATTTTGAAATTTTTCAAAATTTTGAAATTTTTCAAAATTTTGAAATTTTTCAAAATTTTGAATTTTTTTAAAATTTACATTTTTTTGTTGGCTATTATTTATTTATTTATTTATTTATTTTATTGTTTTTTGGTTAATGATTATAGAAATGATGGCTGACCAATTTTTTGTCTATGATGCTTCAATCACTGCTCCCCTTGGCCGTGTCCCAATTTGGCCCTATACTCTGTATTTTCGTATGCCACATAAATGTCATGGAAATGCACAAAATTGTCCATCTCGATCTCATCCTGTTTGGGAAATTGTGATGAATGAATTAGATCGTCGTGATGATCCAACTTTCGATGAATCTCTTCCAGGTTGTCACATGGTCTCTTCTTGTTCTAATATTCAAACTGGAGATCAATTCGGAAGGTAACTAATTGTGATTATAAACTAAAATAAAAGAGAATGACCCAAAAAACTTGTTTCTTTTTCTCTAATTATTGATTAATTTTTTTTTTCAAAATTTTTTAGACTTCTTCGTCATAATTTTAATCGACACTTTTTAACCAATCGAGCTCCACTTGGACTTCATTTCCATGCCTCTTGGCTTAAATCGAAGAGAGAATTTAGAGAAGAATTGGGAAAATTTATTGATGAGATGCTTGCAAGGAATGATGTCTACTTTGTTACCATGCTCCAAGTAATACTACTAAAACTAAACCTTTATCCTGAAACTCCACCCTGAAACTCCACCCTGAAACCCCACCCCTATGAATTCTCTTGATCACTTGGGTCTGAATATCGTCGTTAATGTTTAATTAACTTTTTTTTTTTAATTTATAGGTAATTCAATGGATGCAGAATCCAACAGAATTGACAGCACTTCGTGATTTTCAAGAATGGAAAGAAAAATGTGATGTCAAAGGTCAACCTTATTGCTCTCTACCAAATACTTGTCCTTTGACAACTCGAGAGTTGCCAGGGGAGACACTTCGTCTTTTTACTTGTATGGAGTGTCCTAGACACTATCCATGGATTCTTGACCCCACCGGAGATGGTTCAGCTTTTAAATAATTAATTTTTTTTTAGTCTATATAATTATTAACCATTTTCTATACTCTAATAATCTCATTGGAGCATTATGTAACAGTAATTATTAATTATAGTACTATAAAACTTATTTAGTTAATAAGTTCTTTGCTTTTATTACAACTAAACTTTTTTAGACAAGAATTCAATAATTCTATGTACATAATTATAATTTTTCAATGAATTTACAGAGTAAATCATGCTATGGCTATAGCGTGTCCATTTTCATGGTTGTCTGAAACAGAAAATGGTGACCGTAGAAGCTTTTGAAATCTGCGCAGACGCTCTTGCTGCCGAGTTTGTACGCCGTCTAAAAACAAATTTTTTTTTTAATACATGAGTGAGTTTACGCAAGTGTTTGTTAATTGGACCGGATACGTAAGTTACTCAAAAGTTTAGTATTTCGAAAATTTTTTTAAATTTTGATATAAATTTTAAAAATTTTGATATAAATTTNAATTTTTTAAATTTTGATATAAATTTTAAAAATTTTGATATAAATTTTAAAAATTTTGATATAAATTTTAAAAATTTTGATACAAATTTTTATATTGCATAANATGAGTGAGTTTACGCAAGTGTTTGTTAATTGGACCGGATACGTAAGTTACTCAAAAGTTTAGTATTTCGAAAATTTTTTTAAATTTTGATATAAATTTTAAAAATTTTGATATAAATTTTAAAAATTTTGATACAAATTTTTATATTGCATAANGATGAGTTTGCTAAGGCGGTATTGGCTAATTAAATTTTTATATTCTTCGAATAAAATCACTCGGAACTCTGATACTTTGATGAAACATTTCTTCGCCGTTCACCGCTTTAAACATCTACCAGTAAATGACACCAGAGGGTGTAAGAGGATGAAATATAATTGTAAGTTAGGCGAGTCTTACCTGTAAGATGAAGCTGGACGCTAATTATATGAGTCCTCTGGAACCCGACGGTGTCATGGCCCACCTTCCCACCCCCAGAAATTTGTTTTTTGTTCCGGCTCAGAAACCACTTTAAAACCAATGACTACCCCACGCGCAGAGGAAGGCGGATCTTTTTTAAGCTTTGAATATGGGCATCTCCTAGTACCGTGAGCACGCTACTACCAGTAAATGACACCGTCGGGTTCCAGAGGACTCATATAATTAGCGTCCAGCTTCATCTTACAGGTAAGACTCGCCTAACTTACAATTATAATTTTTCATTGAATTTACAGAGTAAATCATGCTATGGCTATAGCGTGTCCATTTTCATTGTTGTCTGAAACAGAAAATGGTGACCGCAGAAGCTTTTGAAATCTGCGCAGACGCTCTTGCTGCCGAGTTTGTACGCCGTCTAAAAACAAAAAAATTTTTTTTTTAATACATGAGTGAGTTTACGCAAGTGTTTGTTAATTGGACCGGATACGTAAGTTACTCAAAAGTTTAGTATTTCGAAAAATTTTTTAAATTTTGATATAAATTTTAAAAATTTTGATATAAATTTTAAAAATTTTGATATAAATTTTAAAAATTTTGATACAAATTTTTATATTGCATAAATAGGTGAATATTATAGAACAGGTGAGAATTTCGGATTTCCAATTACAGTTATAATGATCCGGTTATAGTGAATACATAGAGACCGACAGGATTTGTTCAATATAGCCGGAGGTCATAATATCCGTATAATGAACGGACGTTACAATTCAATAATTGTTCATTATATCCAAATATTTTACTATAAATTCAACTACGTCGATGTAGAGAATGAGAAATTTGTTTGAGACTTTGAATATGGCCATGTTCTCATGTTTAATTTCCTTTTCAAGTAGTAGAATCGACACTTTCAGAATCTTCCAGGAATTTTTGAAAAAAATTAAAGAATTTATTCAAGCTTTCTTATTGTTTGCCTTAAAAACATTAAAGTGCACAAGCACAACTTTCTAGTTACTTTTAAACCATCGCGGGTTTTGAAATATTACTACGATAATTGGTTTCTACTTGTCTGACCTAGTCACATTTGCGTACAACAACACGGTGACATTGTTTCATGAACTTCTTCCCACTAGATCGAATTCTTCTAGTAAGTAAGAACGAAAAATATTTCGTGACGGTTTAACTTTAAAACTGAAGTGTGTTAACTAAAATTCACTCTAAGGTTGTTGTTAGTTAGTCGGGTGTATAGATGTGGAAAGAAGAATAAGACAGAATTATTCATTTAGGAATTCCAGACATATTTTATGTGTTCACTATAACCGGACAAAATGACTCTCGGGATAGATAGGTTTGGTTCACTAAGGCTGAAAGTTCAGTATAGCCGATTTCATTATAACCGGACTACTTAACATATAATTCCCATTTGTTTGACAGGGACCGGACAGTATGATTTACTATAGNTTCATTATAACCGGACTACTTAACATATAATTCCCATTTGTTTGACAGGGACCGGACAGTATGATTTACTATAGCCGGAGTTTTATTATACTCGGAGTCACTATACACGGCGTCACTATACTCTGAGTCACTATACCCGGCGTCACTATACCCGGAATCACTATACCCAGCGTCACAATACCCGGCGTCACTATATCCGGCGTCACCATATCCGGAGTCACTATACCCGGAGTCACTATACCCGGACTTCACTCTATACAATTACGTATATTTTTGATTTNTTCATTATAACCGGACTACTTAACATATAATTCCCATTTGTTTGACAGGGACCGGACAGTATGATTTACTATAGTCGGAGTTTTATTTTACTCGGAGTCACTATACACGGCGTCACTATACTCTGAGTCACTATACCCGGAATCACTATACCCAGCGTCACTATATCCGGCGTCACTATATCCGGCGTCACTATATCCGGCGTCACTATATCCGGAGTCACTATACCCGGAGTCACTATACCCGGACTTCACTCTATACAATTTACGTATATTTTTGATTTACATGAGTATATGCAAGTGTTTGAGTATAATTAAGACGTATTCGTAAGTTATCATTATTATTGAGATAATTTGATATTTTCAAATCTAATATCCCTATAAAAAACTTTTGATTTTACGGACCTGTAAATCTAAAGTTAGTTGGGATATCGAGATAAAATTTCCTAATTTTTGAATTTTTATTAAAAAAAATTTTTTTTTTTTTTTTTTTTTCATACTCTGTTTAGAATTGTGTGTTACCCGGAGCCACTAACCCGGCGTCACTATACCCGGAGTCACTATACCCGGAGTCACATTACTCGGAGTCACTATACCCGGCGTCACTATACCCGGAGTCACTATACCCGGACTTCACTCTATACAATTACGTATATTTTTGATTTACATGAGTATATGCAAGTGTTTGAGTATAATTAAGACGTATTCGTAAGTTATCATTATTATTGAGATAATTTGATATTTTCAAATCTAATATCCCTATAAAAAACTTTTGATTTTACGGACCTGTAAATCTAAAGTTAGTTGGGATATCGAGATAAAATTTCCTAATTTTTGAATTTTTATTAAAAAAAATTTTTTTTTTTTTTTTTTTTTCATACTCTGTTTAGAATTGTGTGTTACCCGGAGCCACTAACCCGGAGTCACTATACCCGGAGTCACTATACCCGGACTTCACTCTATACAATTACGTATATTTTTGATTTACATGAGTATATGCAAGTGTTTGAGTATATTTAAGCCGTATTCGTAAGTTATCATTATTATTGAGATATTTGATATTTTCAAATTTAATATCCCTATAAAAAACTTTTGATTTTACGAACCTGCAAATCTAAATTTAGTTGGGATATCGAGATAAACTAAAAGTATATTCTTGACTTACATGAGTATACGCAAGTGTTTTTGACTCCGAATTCGTAAGTTATCAATTTTTTTTCTTCTAATATTTGAATCATAAAAATCAAAATTAAAATCAGATTTTAACCAAAAAATTTGCTAATTTTTGGATTTTTATTAAAAAAAATTTTTTTTTTTTTTTTGTTTTCGTACTCTGTTTAGAATTGTGTGTTAAAAAGGGTGTAGAAATTAACCAAATTAATTCGCACCAGATGGTAATTAATGGAAATCTGAAAGTTCACAAGAAGAACTATGGGAGCAAGAAGTTCGACAGCTGCAACGCTTGTTTAGCTGCTAGTTCTTCTCATCACTGATGGTGAAACAACGGTGAATAAATATTCAACATCTAAACCCAAATTTATGAAGATTTCTATCAAAAACTTAGAAAAATTGTGGTGGGTTTATGAAAATTATAAAAAAAATTAACTATTTATTATAAAGAGTCTCAGAGACCAATTTAGTACTAGGACANGATGGTGAAACAACGGTGAATAAATATTCAACATCTAAACCCAAATTTATGAAGATTTCTATCAAAAACTTAGAAGAATTGTCGTGGGTTTATGAAAATTATAAAAAAAATTAACTATTTATTATAAAGAGTCTCAGAGACCAATTTAGTACTAGGACAAAAAAAAAATTCTGAAAAATAATAAAAGTGAAAGTATACTTGAAAAAACCAAAGTTTTTGAAGCTTATTTTCTCCTATTTTATTTCCGACTTCTTTATTTCACTTGTTCAGAAGAAATTTCAAATTCTAAAAAGTTGAAAATAAAGTAGAAAACTGGAGTTTTGGATCTGAAGAGTTAGTGAGAAAAAATTGGGCCATTTCGGACCTATTAAGAAGTAGTTTGTGATGTCATAAATTGACTGGAAACAGGACATCAAGAGGAAACGGTGGAAAATTTAGGTTCCTTTTCCGGAGCCAAAAGAGACCACATTTTATTGTCATTTTCATGTAATAACAAAAAATAATAATTTTTTTAGTCAAAATTTTCAATAGCCCAAACAGGAATGACAGAAATCCATTGTGCTTTTTTTTTTTTTTCAAAATTTTGAAATTCATCAAAAGTTTGCATAAAATAAAAATAAAATTCAAATTGATCAAGATCATAACCCACTGTATGGCTAAAAAAAAAAGAAAGTACAGAGCGTTTCCTTTTTTTTTATAACATGCACCTAAGTTATCACCTAAGTTAAAAGTAATAAATTTTTACTTTTTTGAACTTATTTGATCATTATGTTAGTAATGCGAAGGNAATTCAAATTGATCAAGATCATAACCCACTGTATGGCTAAAAAAAAAAGAAAGTACAGAGCGTTTCCTTTTTTTTATAACATGCACCTAAGTTATCACCTAAGTTAAAAGTAATAAATTTTTACTTTTTTGAACTTATTTGATCATTATGTTAGTAATGCGAAGGAAGGTAAAAACAGAATTAAACCAAAGTAAAATTCTCAATGATTTGACTTTATGACTCATGAGGCATGACACTAACTGAATAACTCATGGAGTCAAAATGTGCTAACTCAATGACTTATGAGTCATGATTCTAATTCAGTGACTCATGAGTCATAATTCTAACTCAATGACTCATGAGTCATGATTTTAACTCAATAATTCAGTCTAATGACTCTGACTCACGTGCTTAAGTTTGATTTAATAGCCTCTTTTGAGTCAATTCATATTTAAAATAATTAAAAATTGAGTTTTATTAATCTATATATCTATGACTCGTCTCTCTGTGTCCTGACTTAATGAGTCATGTGACTCTGGGGTATCTATGACTCACACATAAAGAATCACAGGAGTAATTGAGTCACTCTGACTTTTCAATAACTTAGAACAATAATGGCTCTTATTATAACTCAGGTAAAAAAAATTGAGTCATGTGACTCTGGGTCATTTATGACTCATACATAAAAAATCACAATAGTTATTGAGTCACTGTGACACTTCAATAACTTAGAATAAATATAGCTCTTATTACATAATAACTAAGGTTAAAAAAAATTGAGTCATTGGTGAGTCATGTGACTCTGACTCAATAAAAAATCGGAATAATTAAAAAATATTATTTATAATAACAAAGTTCAAAAGCAATTAACACGGAAAATTTAAATTCAAATTTATAAACACTTTGGAGAAAGTCAACCATGACTTTTACCCGTATGTAAAAATCCTAACCACACTGTATATTCAACCATGACTTTCACCAATATGTAAAAATCCTAACCACACTGTATATTATTATTTCTAAGAGTTAATTAGTGTGTTAATAACACAAAAACATAAGTTTGAACTTAGGATTATGTAAACTTTAAAATTCTATCAAAAAAAAAAAAAAAAAAAAAAAAAATTCTGTATATAAAATTTGAGACTTTCACCCGTCAAAAGCAGATGTTGAGCTTGTCTCTAAAGAAAAGAAAAGGATGAGTCTTTGGTCTTTAGAATAAGTTTTTCTCTAGTTAAATTAGAAAAGTAAGTCATAGACTTTCTCTAACTTTCACTTTCTTCTCACATATTTACAGAGTCTAAAATTCATTCATTTATCAGACTATAGAAGAGAAGGAAGAGATAATTCTTATCAACTTATTATTAGAGAGAAAACTCTCTTGTTTCTTATGTAACAATGTTATGTTGTTGAGTTTTTGGGACAAGGACAGAAAAGTTTTTTTTTTTTATACAGAACAGACTGCTGCCTCGTTGAGAATGAAGAATGATATGATAAGAAAATAAATTCACTTCATCTGCATTTATAAATTAGTTTTCAACGAGTAGAGAAAAAGTTTACTTTTTCTCACCCCTTTACTTTCTCTTTTTACTTGTTAGAAATTATTCCTTTAAAAGTGAAAATCTTCTTTTTATACTTCTATTTTAAGAACAACTCATTCAATTTTATATAAAATTATACTTTACTTAAAGAAAGGATTAAAGCTAAATTTTTGTTTACATAGACTTAAAAATTGAATTTAGAGGGAAGAAAGTGGTTGTTTACTTTCTTAATCTAACTTTCACCCAATAAAATCTTCTCTTTCTTAACTTTCCATAACTTTAAAACAAAATCATTTCTTAATACTTTAGATTTTTTTTTTTACTTTTAGATATTTACATATTTTTTTAATAATTATCAAAATTTAAAAAAAATTTTTTTTTTGTAAAAATAAAAAAAAATTTGAAATTTTTTTTTAATTTTGTAAATTTTTTTTTTTTATTTTTTGACAACTTTTTAAAATTTTGTAAAACTTTTTCAATTTAATTTACCACATTTTTTTTTATCAAACTTCTAAATAATCATAAAAAGGGTTGCTTTTTTTTTTATAATAAAAGTTGCCCTGTGGAGAATATAAAAATTTCTCATTTATTATGTTACTTAAGTATGAAAATGAAAATTTCTCATTTTTGAAAAAAAAAAAATTTTTTTTTTGCTAATATTTGTAATAAACACCCTGTCATGATTTAAATTGCCACTTTACTTCTTTTAAATTATAGGAATCATTATTGGTGATTTATAATCTTGAGAATAATGCTCCAGGATCAAAACCGGAAGTAAACTTTCTCCAAAATTTTTTTTTTTTTTCGACGAAATGAGATGTCTAATCAAAATAATAAAATAGCACAAGTGGAAAGTGAAAATAGACAATTTGTTACTTTCACTTCGTCAAACAGCAGACGGCAAGAGTTTANAATAGCACAAGTGGAAAGTGAAAATAGACAATTTGTTACTTTCACTTCGTCAAACAGCAGACGGCAAGAGTTTACTTTTTTCTCTCCCCAAAAATCTTCAAAAAAGAAAAAAAATTTTTTTTTTTCCAATTTGCTGAGTTATCTCAATTTCTCAATTCTGAACCAACAGCTGCTTGTTCCATGTTTTCATNATTTTTTTTCCAATTTGCTGAGTTATCTCAATTTCTCAATTCTGAACCAACAGCTGCTTGTTCCATGTTTTCATTTTTTTTTGTTTACGCTTAAGACAGAAGTGGAAGTGGAATGAGAGTATAAGTTCTTAGACATTGATATTGACCAATTCACCAATTTTCACCAAAGAGAAAGTCGAGTGTGAAAGAAGAAGATGATGATAGGATGATATAAAAGAACAAACAATAATAAGTCTTCTATTTGAAAAAAAAGAAGTTGTTTTATTTAAGAGAAAGTCTATAGAGAGAAAGTACCAAAAAAANATAAGTCTTCTATTTGAAAAAAAAGAAGTTGTTTTATTTAAGAGAAAGTCTATAGAGAGAAAGTACCAAAAAAAATTCGACATGGTCAAAAGAAAAAAAAACGAGAGAGAAAGCAAGTTTANAATAAGTCTTCTATTTGAAAAAAAAGAAGTTGTTTTATTTAAGAGAAAGTCTATAGAGAGAAAGTACCAAAAAAATTCGACATGGTCAAAAGAAAAAAAAAACGAGAGAGAAAGCAAGTTTTAAAAAAAAACTCATTCCAACTTTCTATCCATCTTCTTGACATTTTCACTTATATTTTCTATTTTCTTTTGACCTCTTCTTGTTTGTTTCCTTTCAGTTTCTTCGTGTTTTTTTTTTCAAAAAAATTCTCCAGTTAAAAGAAAAAAAAATGTGAAAGTTTTTTCAATGTGCTTTCTTTTTTGAACCTCAAGTTATAATGATTTGATTCATAATATTATTAACTGAAGCCCAATTTTTCATATTTTTTTTTCTTTTCTTTCAAATTATGATTATTATTGTTATAAACTGTCAGTTGTAGTTTTTGAGAAGTAAATAATTGATGATAGAGTGGAGAAAGTTGTTGGTAACTCATTCTGACGTATTTTGGTCACTTCCTGTCAACACTATTATTTCCTATTATTTTTTTTACTTCAAAACAGTAAAGCTTATACATACAAACAATAACAGTATCGAAAATTATAAATAAGTATAGAATATTAGAGCTATTTTTTACAAAAAGAAGAAAGTCAGTTCACTTTCTCTTTTTTTTATGTATTTTTTATGTATTTTTTATAGTTAATTTAGTGTATAACCTACATATNTATAGAATATTAGAGCTATTTTTTACAAAAAGAAGAAAGTCAGTTCACTTTCTCTTTTTTTTATGTATTTTTTATATATTTTTTATAGTTAATTTAGTGTATAACCTACATATAAAAAAATAAAAAAATAGTAGTGAAAGTGAGGAGAAAGTTGGAGAAAGTATAGACTTTCACTCAGCTAGAGAAGAAAAAAAAATGCATAAATGTTTAAAATCTTTAGGTCCTCTTGCTTTTATACACAAAATGAGTATGAAATTAGGCAATTAAGAAATAATATACAATGTGTAGAAAATTTTTAGACGCAATAGAAAATTGTTTTTCTTTTTGTATTCCGAAGGCTTCAGACTTGAGAAATGAGCCTGTAAAATTTAGAAAAAGTGGAGAAAGTTAATATAAATTTTTTTTGAACATTTTGTACATAAACTTGGGTACTTTCACCCTAAACTTTCTCCACTTGTTTTTCTCGCTGACGATGACGTTTCTAGGTTTTCTTTTGTACATTCATTACTCCTTACCTCTTGCTTTCATCTCTCCAATGAACNCATAAACTTGGGTACTTTCACCCTAAACTTTCTCCACTTGTTTTTCTCGCTGACGATGACGTTTCTAGGTTTTCTCCTGTACATTCATTACTCCTTACCTCTTGCTTTCATCTCTCCAATGAAAAAAAAAAAGTCTTCCAATTAGTTCCTTGACTTAAGGCTTTCACTCAAGACTTTCACTTCATTTTCTCCTAACCGTCGTCCTCATCGTCATCGTCTTTTGGCGGCTTGTTTTTCAACTCTAGAGTCTCTCTGGTGGTGTAGAGAGGTAAAAGTAAGAACTACGGAGTCTTTGATGTTAAAATATCCACTTAAAGAGGTGTACAGTTTAGTAGAGAAGAAAAAAAAATTGAAAATTAAATGAGCCCTTCAACCCTTTACTTTCTCTACCCTTTAAATTTTCTGACGCTGACACTTATTAAAGTATTAAACCATTTTTTTTTAACATCTAAAGGAGACGAGGTGCTACAAAGGATTTGGTCTAATGAGTCTCTTCATTAAACCTTATAGCGACAAGGTTGAGATCCAAATAACCTAATTTGTACCTTAAGAAGAAAAAAAAATTAAATTAAACCTTGTTTAGAATCTTCTAAAAATCTCAAACTTCCGTTCAACTTGCCTTCAGGCTATGGAGAAAGTTTATGAGGGAGAAAGTCAATAATTTAATTCTAAGATGTTCATTTTTAACTTCTTCCTGTATGTTTAGGAAGCTAAATTCAGAATAAAATTACCACAAAAAATTACCAAAAATACTTAAAAATCAAACCAAGAAAAAAAATTTTTTTAGTACTTTCACTTTTGGAAGAGAAAGTTTAAAAAAAATATAGTTTTTTACTTACAATTTTGGAAGAAAAAGTTAAAAAACAAACAACAACCTCATATCAACAAGTTAAATTGTCATAATTAAATAAAAATTCATAAGATTCTTTCCTTTTTTTTTAAATTATTCATTTTCACTTTCACTCTGTTCAAAAAAAATTATTCATTTTTTTTTACTTTCACTTTCACTTTTATTCTACTTTACAAAAAAAATATTCATTTACACTACTACTTTCACTCTAAAAAAATTATTCATTTACACTACTACTTTCACTCTTCTTTTTTTTTCAAAACATTATTCATTCTCACTTTCACTCTGCTTTTTTTTTTTTTTCAAAATATAAAAAAAAATTCATTATTCTCACTTTCACTCTCCCTTTTGAATAAATGAACTATAATTTTTTAAACTTGTTTAATTAATCATAAAGGATTGAGTTGATTTTGTTGTTAATTTTGTTTGTTTTGTATGTAAATTTTTAGTTATGTTTGTAATAATTATTATTGAGATTAGGTAAAGTAGGAACCACCATTATTATACTAACTACCCCAAAAAACCCATCTAAATGTCAAAATCATGATGATGAATTAATGAAAAAAAAAAATGAAAGAAGCTGTGAAAATTTTGCTTTCTCATGTTCTTCCAGATGTTGGTCTGACCTGAAACTGACACTTAAGAGACCCTATCAACAACTATGAAACTTATAGTCGAAAAGCTAGTAATAATGATGTGCTAATTTATTTTAGTACAAAGACATAAGCTTTTTTCTCTTCTTCATAGTTAGTAACTTTCACCGAAAATTTTCAAAATTTAAACCCATGAGCTCTGTTAGAGAATAGCTTAACTGAATAAATTTTCTACTGACAGAGAATGAAGGATTTTGAATTTTGAATTTTGAATGGGAAGAGAAAGTCATGCGTTTTTGAAACATGAGGACTTTTAACATTATAACTTTCTCCTGTCTCTCTTACATCATTCCATCTCTATTTCTTATATAACTAAAAGGGAAAAAGAATGTCAAAGTTTTTGGGTTCGTAGTGAGTAGTCCTACAACTATACTTTCACTTCGACTCCTCAATATCTTCACAAGGTTTTTTTTTTTTTTTTTTTGTTGAAAAAAGCCAAAACCAAAGTCAAGAGGAAAGTGAAAGTGGAGAAAGTTGTCCAGTCCAGCAGTTGAACTTTGGAATTGAATTCGTACGCATCACTACAAAAAAAAACTCAATGAAGAGACTTTATATTTGTTTTTTATTTTAAAGAAATTTAAGTGAGTATATGGGATTGTACCTCTAGGAGTCAATTTGTGAGAGAAAAGAAGGTCAAAGGTCAATTGAGTATAAGAAAGTTTGTCTTCCATTAATTATTAAGATCATCGAAAAAAAAAAAAAATTTTTTTTGAAATATGGCAACAATGGGGTCAAATTTACACGTTAATTTTTTTTATATGACGTTATTAGGGATTTTAACACAAGGTAAGAAATAAGTAAATATTTTGTAAAATTATTTTATCATTTTGGTTATTAATTGGTTTCTATGACCTTTGGCCTTTAGGGATAGTAAAGAGTCAAAAGTGATAAAAATTAATAAATGATAAAACTTGTTGCCAGAAAAAATTTGTGTAGAAATTTGGCGAAATCTTTTTTATCATATTTTGTAGTTTAATTATGGTAGTGGACGCATTTGGTTTCATTTTTAAAATTAAAGGTGTAAATTTATTAATAATAATTATTTTTTTTATTATCTATTTAATTATTATCTATTATTTTTTTTATTAGATAAATAATTTCAAAACTTTTAGTAACTTTTGATAGATTCACAGCAAGCAGTGTTGCCAAAGTAAAAAAAAAATCAATANTAATTTCAAAACTTTTAGTAACTTTTGATAGATTCACAGCAAGCAGTGTTGCCAAAGTAAAAAAAAAATCAATAATCTAAATGTTTTAAGAAAACTTAGGTTAATATTTTTTTTATTTTAACGAGCATTGGTTTTTGTTAATAAATTAACAATTTTTTTTTTTTTTTTTTAAATACAAACTTGATTTTCTTTTCCTAATGCAAATATAAAAAAAATTAACAATTGTAATGAAAATGATTTAAGTAAAATTATTTTTACTGTGAAATTATAATCAAAATAATTTTAAATATATTTTTTTTTTGAAACAAAATTTTTGAAATATTTTGGACATTTTTTTGTCCAAAATCAAAATCTTCCACATTACTTAAAATAAAATAAAAAAAGCTCAAAATTAAAAATTCATTTGATTAATCAAATTTTTTTAAATATATGTATGCCGAAACCACTTGCCATGCATCAACTATAAAATCAGTAGATTAAGACGTAGAAATTTGAAATAGAAAAAGAATCACACTTTCAATGATACGAAAAAACTTTATTTACACTGTATTGCTTCCCGTAAGAATCTTAGTTAAAAAAAAATTTTTTTTTTTTTTAATTAGTACTACACGTCAAAATTTTGGACACTTTTGACTTGTACCTAACTTTTTTTCTACAATTAAAACTCAATTTTAGAAAAGTTAAAACTTACACAATGTGACTAAAACAAGTGTCAGAGCAAAATCTTATAGTACAAAACTGTCGTGACTATTTCCACAAACCCTCACTCCCACCACCTCTTCACTCCACTCTCACCTCCACCACTTCTTTACCCCACGCCCACCCCCACCCCTTCTACAACCCAATTCCACTCTCACCCTCACCACCTCTACACCCCACCTCCACCACCTCTACACCCCACTCCCACCACCTCTCTACCCCACTTCCACCACCTCTCTACCCCACCCTCACCACCTCCACACTCCACTTCCACCACCTCTCCACCCCACCCTCACCACCTCTAAACCCCCACTACCACCTCACCCCTCTTCATTCCCACCACCTCTGCACCCCAATCCCACCCCTATCACCTCCACTTCCACACCCCATCCCCATCACCTTCCCACGCCACCCTCATCACCTCCCTATTCTACCCCCAATACCACCCCACCACCTATTTACTCCAATCCCACTCCCACCCCCACCACTTCCACACCCCACCCCATCACCTCCCTACGCCACCCTCACCACCTCCCTACTCCACCCCACCCCTCTCCACTTCAATTATCCTCTTTTCTCATCTGTTTTGAACCATCCGGATTTAATTTTTAGTATTTTTTTTTGTATAAAAAAAAATCCAGGACTCAACGGACTCAAAAATGTTGAAATTGAGGCTCCAGCCTATATTCGTCAAGGAGAAAATATCATTTTCCGTTGTAACTACAATTTAGAAAAGGATTTACTCTATGCTGTCAAATGGTACAAAGGAGGAGAAGAGTTCTACAGATTTGTACCAAAAGAAGCCCCACCAATTCNATCCAGGACTCAACGGACTCAAAAATGTTGAAATTGAGGCTCCAGCCTATATTCGTCAAGGAGAAAATATCATTTTCCGTTGTAACTACAATTTAGAAAAGGATTTACTCTATGCTGTCAAATGGTACAAAGGAGGAGAAGAGTTCTACAGATTTGTACCAAAAGAAGCCCCACCAATTCAAGTTTTCCCACTCCCCCAAGGGGCAATGGACGTGGACGTATGACCATTTTTCCCAATTATTATTTTTTTTTTTCGTTTTTTTTTGCTCTCTTTTCATGCAGTAAGGGTAATTTGTCCAGATTTCTCTTGACTTGTGGCTTGGAGCTTGNGTTTTTTTTTGCTCTCTTTTCATGCAGTAAGGGTAATTTGTCCAGATTTCTCTTGACTTGTGGCTTGGAGCTTGTTGTCTTAAGTTGCTTTCTCCAAGGAACTTTCACTCATGCTTTTTATATAGTACATATATTCCATCTGTCAGAAAAAATGTCAAGAATAATATGTCAAGGTAATTCCTACTTGGATTCTCTGTCACAGGCTATATAGTCTCCGTCTTTAGGATTTTTATGACAAGCTCAAAACAGAAAAAAAAAAAAGTCTCGATTTTTTTTTTCTTGGAGAAAGGATAGGAAATTTAATAGGAAGAGTCTTTACATCATACCTGTCGGATGTCAGGGTTTTTTTTTTTTTTGGTAACCGGATGTGGAGAAAGTGTGTTTTCTCCATTTGATGAAATGATACATGGTAAGATTGCATTGGATGATGGGCAACGTAATATGTTTTTTGGATAGGTGGGAAGGAAATATGAACCATGAAAATTGTACGGATGAAGAAGGAATGACAAATCTTATTGTGGAAAGTGAAAGCATGAGATTAGATGGAGACATGGAGAAAATACGGTTGAGCTTATGGAAACTTCATATTNTTGTGGAAAGTGAAAGCATGAGATTAGATGGAGACATGGAGAAAATACGGTTGAGCTTATGGAAACTTCATATTATGATGACTACTACTGACTTGAACAAGATTCTATTTTACAACCTTGTGGGCTCGTTTTCTTATTTTTTGAGGTTTTTTTTTGGAAAAAGAAAGAGAAATCCCAATTTTATGACTTTTGAGAGAAACTATGTAAAGAGAAAGTAAAAGAAAGTAAGATTTTTACAACTCGGCGGCTCTTTAAGAGTTATTTTGACTAAGACGATAAAATTTTTTTTTTCTGTTTTGGAGTTATTAAGTAAAAAAAAAAGTTGTAAATTTGAGTATAAATTAATTGAATTGGTTGATTAATTTATTAAGATTGTCTACTCAAATGACCATGATGTTCTTCTGAGAAATGTATCACTTGAGCTTACTGGATTGTACAAATGTGTCGTGTCAGCAGAGACTACATTTCAAACAGTAGAAACAATCAAACACATCACAATTTTAGGTAAAAATTAATAATAATAAATTTAAAAATAAAAAAAAAAATTTTTTTTTTTGCACATAATTCTGAAATTTCAAAAAAATAAATAACAATAATGGTGAAAAGTTATTTTACCCATGATTGATAAATTTACCGATTCCGAATTTACTAAAAACCCAATTAACCAAAAATAAAATGACCAAAAGATACAATTTATGTACTTTTTTTTTTAAATTGAAATTTTGATCAATTTTAAACTACCATTAATTTTACAAATTCTAAATTAATTCATGCCCACCTATTGACCAATTACATTAAATTTGGTCAATTTGGTAAACTTGGTAAAAAAAATTTGGTCAATTGACTAAATATATTAAATTAACTGTTTGGTCAATTGACCAATTGATGAACAGATCAATTGACCAGATACATTAAATTAACTGTTTGGTCAATTGACCAATTGATAAACTGATCAATTGACCAAATACATTAAATTAACTGTTTGGTCAATTGACCAATTGATGAACTGATCAATTTACCAAATACACTACTAAATTTGGAAAATTTTGTTAAAAATCAAGTTGATAAAATTTTTTTGTCAATTTACCAAAAACATTAAATTGACCAATTGGTAAAATTAACCAATTGACCAAATACGTTAAATTTGGTCATTTTGATAAATTTAGTAAAAATAAATTTACTAAAAATTTTTTGTGGTCAATTGATCAAATACATTTGACCAATGACCATTTGGTCAATTGATCAAATACATTTGACCAATGACCATTTGGTCAATTGATCAATTGACCAAAATGTAAATTGACCAAATAAATTAAATTTGGTCAATCTGGTAAAATTTAGTAAAAAAAAACAATTTGGTAAAAAAAAAATTGGTCAATTGACCAAATCCATTAAATTGACCATTTGGTAAATTTACCTTCAGACCAAATTTTATAAAACCGTTGTAACTATTCTACATTCAGTCATTTTAAATTCGGTCAATTTACATTGAACCGTTTTACAACTACTCAAAAAGTCAACCATAATACTCGGATTTTCTAACCCCAGAAAAAGTCCATGTGGTCATTTAAGTTTCACTAACAAAAAATTGACTCAATGTATCTCTATGTCCATAGGGATTGGATACGAAAGTCCAAAGGTTCAATTGGATGAGGTCAACTACCATCCTGGTGATGTAGTCAGAGCTAATTGTACACTAGAGAGAACTTTCCCTCTACCCAATGTCACCTGGTTTATCAACGACCGTGAGGTAAAAACTTTATATAAAGTGGGACAAGTCGACAAAACTTTTTGTCAGGTCAAAAGAAAACTTCCGACTTGTTATCCTCTATAAAACTTTATTTTTATACACTCTCCTCCCACCCTGTCACTGTCAAAATGATGAAACAAGAACATTTATTTTACTACACTCAACTTTCTCTTTTTACTCCCTTTGACCCTTTAACTCTCACCTACTGATGATAGGAAAACACAACAAAAAAAAAAAAAAAAAAAAAAAAAAAAACTCACCTACTAACAAATAATATACATATCCTCAACTTTTGATGATTTCACTCCAAATCTCGTCTCTAGGAACCGTATGGTTAAAATAAAACGAGTTGAGAGAGAAAGAAAGAGAGAGAGAGAAAGAGAGAAAAAGAGAAGAGATGAAAGTGAAAGTCGTTCATTTCAGTACAACATTCATTGATTCTTGGTACTTTTCTATTGTTTTTGAGAGTCAAGTCGTTTAACACATGTAAGAACGTAAAATGGGAGAGAGTTTATATTATTGAAGGAGGACTTCAGAGAGAATCTTCTGTCTCCACGATTCAAAGCTCATCCTAGGGAGATAAAAACGTGGAGAAAGATAGCTTTCTCCACTTGAGTCAAGAGAAAGCGATTGTTTGTTCTCATTCTTCTTAACTTTAAGCCTATTCGACTAAGAGAAACTCAAATACTATACTTCTTTACTCTGTACACTTCTACAAACTTCTCTACCATTACTAAAAATCCTATAAGAAATTCATGAATAAGAGACAAGACGCTTGCTTTCTTTTTTCACTTTTTTTTTTCTTGTAGAAATCTACTTGATACATCAACAATTATGTTATTTTTTGACTTTTTAGTCATAAAGGTCATTTCTGACTCGTAGAGGTCATTATATACACATTCAGGTCATTCATAAGACGTAGAAATAATTTATTACCCATTGAGATCATTTATTATATGTAGAAGTCATTTATTGCTCATAGAGGTCATTTTTGACCCAAAGAGGTCATTCATAATAAGTAAGGGTTATTTGTTAGGCGTATAGTTTATTTATTACCTATTAGGGTCATTTATTACCCATAGAGGTCATTTCTTACCCGTATGGTTCATTTAAATTCAAAAAAAGGTCATACATAACCCGTAGAGGTCATTTATAACTCAGAAAGGTCACTCATAACTCATGACCTCCGGAAGTTATTCTTGACCTAGTGAGGTCATATATATGACCTGTAGAGATTTATTTTGAGCTATAAAAATTCATTTAACTCTTGGAGGTAGTTTTAAGTTAATATAAGTCATTCATGATTCATTTAGGTCATTCATGATTTATGTAGGTCATTCATGATTCATATAGGTCATTCATGATTCATTTAGGTCATTCATGATTCATTTAGGTCATTCATGATTCATATAGGTCATTCATGATTCATATAGGTCATGCATGATTCATATAGGTCGTTCATGATTCATATAGGTCATTCATGATTCATATAGGTCGTTAATGATTCATATAGGTCATTCATGATACATATAGGTCATTCGTGATTCATATAAATCATCTATGATTCATATAGGTCATTAATGATACATATAGGTCATTAATGATACANATATAGGTCATTCATGATTCATTTAGGTCATTCATGATTCATTTAGGTCATTCATGATTCATATAGGTCATGCATGATTCATATAGGTCGTTCATGATTCATATAGGTCGTTCATGATTCATATAGGTCATTCATGATTCATATAGGTCATTAATGATTCATATAGGTCATTCATGATACATATAGGTCATTCGTGATTCATATAAATCATCTATGATTCATATAGGTCATTAATGATACATATAGGTCATTAATGATACAAATAAGTCATTCATAACCCATGAAGGTAATCTTTGACCTATAGAGGTCAGGCATGACCTATGGAAATATTTTTTGATACAGAGATTATTTTGATTTGTAGAAGTAATTAGAAACCCATAGAGGTAATTTTTGACCCTTGAACATTGTTTCTCGGCCGTATAGGTAATTTGTAATTATTTATAAAAATAATTTCTGACCCGAAAAGGTCATTTGAAACATACCAAAAATTATTGATAATCCGTAGAGGTCACTCAAGACGGATAGTGGTTATTTGTAATAGTTAGAGTTCATTCTTGACCCGTACTGAAATTTATGACCCGTACTGGAATCTATGACCCATANGCCTTAGTGGTCATCCAAAAAAAAATTTTTTTTTTTTTTTTTTTTTTTTTTTTGAAAAAATACTGTTTTTACTAAAATTTTGTTATAATTTTACAGGCTATATTTTTTGGAGTGAGCACACATCTACTGTCGACTCCAGACAAGAATGTCCAAGGACCATTAGCTACGGTGGTGTCGACAATTAACTTCACTTTAGCCGAGAGCTTCCTACCTACCTCACTTATCTGTAGAATGGTGATGTATGACCTATATGATGAATCAGTAATTAAAAAAATTCAACCAATCCCTCGAAGGTATACATTTAAAAATAGTGGAAGCAGTGGTATAACGAATGGGACTACGACAGTGTTTGATTCAAAACCCAATCAACGAGCTTCAAGTACACCTAATATCCCAAGTGAGTAAAGTACCTGATTAATAAAAAAAAAAATTAAATTAATGATTATAATTAACTAAAGAGTGAATTTTATCTCTCTTAGGTTCCTCTTCATATGGATTTTGTCATTCACCGCGTACTTTCACTTCAAAATATTTCAAAACCGTTGGAATTACTATTATAACTCTCTTTTCATCATATCTCTAATAATTATTGCCAAATGAAACCTATACTGAATAAATATTAGTTGGAGGTTTTTGTTAACCTAAGTGTAAAATTTAGATGAGCCTTGGAAGTTGTTGAAAATGTTTAAAATTGGTAAGAAATTCTCATAGTTTTTTGGATGAAAGGATTTTGAAAGACTGAAAAACTTTCTCCAGTGAAAGTTATCTCTCGAAGCTAATAATATTTAATCATTTCCACCTATCATCACACTAAATTCAACTTATTAGACTTTGAGAAGAGTATAGGATTTAATAATGTCTGGTCCTTTGAAATTAATCTCAAGTTGGGTGGGTAGTTATTATTAACAAGTAGAGAAAAGTTTAGAGAAAGTCGACTTTCTCCTGACTCAACGAGTTTTATAATTTTACATTTCCAGTTGAAGTCTTTTGAACAGAAATTTAAGGGAATGATGATCAAGTCTAATTTACATGTGAGCATGAGCATGAGCATAATAAAACTCAACCGGAAGAAGAGATTTCTCAAATGGAAAAAATTTTACCTGATAACTTTTACCATAATTTTCTCTACTTAATAATGTTATATAAAAAGTTTAAGTTTTGAAAATGTTCTAATGTCAAAGTAGAGTTTAAGTGTACTAAATAGTCTTTTCTCTATCCGGATGGTAAGTTTTTTAGAGTTTCTTCAGCTGTTTCTTACATAATAATACTAATTTTTCAACAACCTATAGAATTACGACTTACATCCGGTGAAAGCATACTTTCACCAAATTTCAAATTTTTTTTTTCTAATTTACTAGAGTTGAATGTTGGAAAGTTTAGTCAGTTACGGATTCATCCATGTGAAGAAATTAATTGGAATACTTCTCTTTTTTTTCTTCTTTTTTTTTTACTTCTGATAAAATTTTCATTTTTTTTTGTAGTAGTAGTACTATTAGCCTCCAAGGCTTCTTTTTTTTGGGTTTTGAGTCTTCACTTCATTTGTAAGGAAAAGTACTTGAATATTATGATCTAATAGAACTCATTCTCATGATTTCAAAAACTCGTTTTCATCTAATCTGATGATGAGGTTGTTGGAGTTTTTTTTTTACTATAAGAAAAAAATCCACTTCCGTCAGCACTTTCTCCACAGAAAAAAAAAATTTTTCTATGTCAGCATGAGTTTGAAATTCTTTGTCTTTTCTTAACAAGCTTCCATATCCAATTATTTATCATTAAACTTTGAATAATGTCGAGTCAGATGAGGATAAAGAGCCTTAGGCTATGAGATTTCAAAGAAAAGTAGACAGACTTTCACCAAAATTCCATTCAGAGGAGGTTGAGTTGGAATTATTCTGATTTTACTACTTTCTCTTCAAAAATTTTCCTAGGATTCTTGACTATTCATGTCATTCTTGAGTTCATTCAGAGAATTCTTTAATTCTAATTTTCATAAAAGAGTTAAAAAAAACTAATTCAAAATATAAAAATTTGAGTAAAAGTGAATTCAACATTAAAAAATTAACAAAAATCACATAACAAACTCAACATAAAAAAAAAAAAAAAAAAAAAAAAAATTTTTTTTCATCCAAAAAATTGATATTTTAAAATTCGCAGAAATCGCCAATTTTGCCAAAAAAAAAATATTTTTATTTTTTGCTCATTTTTATCAAAAAAAAAAAACTCAAATTTCGCAAAAAAAAAAGCAGAGCAAAAAATTGACTTATATCCATCTCACCCCATGACATGGAAAGGGTTAAAGTGAAAGTAAACTTTCACCGGTACAAAAAAAAAAAGTCAAATAAACCGCTCTACAATTATTTTTTTTGATTCTAAAAACCTCTGGTAGTTTCACTTAACCTCAAACCCACTTCCCCACTTCCACAAACACGATTTTCTCTAATTTGGATAATAATTACAAAGATATTTTGATAAAAACTTTCCTTCAAATCCACTGTTTTTTTATAATATAGTAAGTTAGTAGTTGTTTGGATTAAAATGGTGAAAGAATTAAAGACTTTCACTTTAATAATATACAACTCAATTGCCTAAACGATTTATAAAGAGTCCAGCGGCAAAAAAGAAAAACGGAAACGGAACCAACAGAGGAAGGTTCAGTAATGACAATTGAGTCATTTAAAGAGTAAAAAGAGTATGGTGAGAATGGAAGTGAAAACAAACGTAGAGAGAGAGAAGAAGAAAAAAAAAGTCTATTTACTCACTTGACTCAATTGAGACGAGTTGGTATTTTGTGTGAGTTGGAGAAAGTGGAGAAAGCAAGAGAGACAATCATCACATCACATATCTACTCAATCGTCTAAAAAGTCCAACAGCAAATAGTCACGTATTCAACATTTCCTTCTCTTCACTTGACTACAAAAATATACCGTCCAGAGTCCAACGGAGAGTGAAAGTCAGAAGAAGACGATATCGGAACGATTTTTACCAAAAAAAAAAATTGCTTTTTTTACCAAAAAAAAATCTTACTTTTTTTTTCAACTAGAGTCTTTTATTGGATTCTCTGCTGGCATGTCTATGACTGTTTTGAATCTTAGGAGAAAGGATAGATACATCCATTGTCCTCCTTCGGCCTAAGTGGACTGTCAATGAATGTAAGGTTAGAAATTCAATTTGATTTTTTTTTCGTTTTTTATTAGAGAGATTTTTGGCACTAGTCCCAAGAGTGCAACAGAGTGGTAACTTTCTTTTCTCCTGATGGAGCACCTGATAAATATTTATATGAGACGTTAGCGGAGGTTCGTGTATAGTTCCTTTATCATAGGCTCTTAGTATTACAAGAAAATCCAAAAAGTTTAGGAAAATTCAGAACCGAATATTTACCCCCCGACAATTCGGTACCGCAATTTTGGCCCTAAGTAATTTAATTATTGAGAAATTTCTTCTGGAATATGTCGGGGAAACTGACATGGGATTATAAAAAATTAAGTTTAATTTTATACAAATTTTTTTAACAAAGCGGCGCTTTTATCTTAGCGCTTTCAGAGCAGTTTTATTTCAGCGCTTTCATCGCAGTGCTTTCATCACAGCGCTTTCAGAGCGTTATCATCACAGCGCTATCATCATAGGGCTTTCAGAGCGCTATCATCACAGCGCTTTCAGATCGCTTTCATCACAGCACTTTCACAGAACTTTCATCACCTCGCTTTTAGAGCACTTTTATCACAATGCTTTTAGAGAACTTTTATCACAGCGCTTTTAGTGCGCTGTCATCACAGCGTTTTCAGAGCGCTGTAATGATGATAATCATCAAAGTAAGTGTGAAGAGGAGGTTGGATTTTTTTTTAGAGATTAAGAGAGCTAGGTAAAAAGATTATGTTTTATTTTTATTTTAGAAAAAATTTGGAATACCTTGTATTATTTTTAATGTTATTATTTGTAATTTTAATTATACAGAATATTCAAAAAAAAGTTCCTGAGATTTTTTGGCTTACAGCCGAAATGGCTATGGTAAGCTAATACAATATGAGGGTGGAGTTACCATACAAAAATAAATGACTGCCTAAATGGTCTTTTTTTAGTCTGAAATTTTGAAAGGAATATTTAAATCTTTTTAATCTTACAACTATCTCAAGTAACCCCATTAAGTCTCAATAGCATGTGAAAAACAATTGAATTCATAGTCATAAATCGGTAACCAAGATACGCTACCGTTGGTTAGTTTTCTCATCTTCTTACTTTTTTGCGTGCGCTGATTCAACCTACTCATTCAATTTAAGAAGAGATGACTTTCTCCAGTTACCTGTTTGTTGGAATATACTTTATAAAGTAAAGTAAATAGTGCAAATTTTGAAATGAATGAAATTCTTCTTAAATAATCAGGTTTTCGCGTGTGAGATTGAGATAATCGGTGAAGAAATGTTGGTGTTAAATTTTTGCAACAAAAATTTACGGCACCGAATTATTGCAGCTTGAAATTAACAACGGTGGATTTAAAAAAATGTATTTTACAGCACCGAATTTTTTCAAGAGAAATTTACAGCGCGAAATTTCCTCAAGAAAAATTAACAGCGCGGAATTTTCTCAAGAGAAATTAACAGCGCCGAATTCCCTCAAGTAAAGTTTACAAAGCCGAATTCCTTCAAGAGAAGCTTGAAGTTTACAGCGCCAAATTCTCTGAAGAAAAATTAACAGCGCCAAATTTCATCGCGAATAGTTTACAGCGCCGACTTCCTTCAACAGAAATTTACAGCGCCAAATTGCCTCAAAACAAATTTAAAGCGACGAATTCCCTCAAGAAAAATTAACAGCGCCAAATTTTCTCAAGACAAATTTACAGCGCCAAATTTCCTCAAAACAAATTTAAAGCGACGAATTCCCTCAAAAAAATTTTTACAGCGCCAAATTCCCTCAAGAAAAATTTACAGCGTCGAATTCCCTCAAAAAAATATTTAAAGCGCCCAATTCCCTCAAGATGAATCTACAATCTCCAAATGATCCGTACCAAATATCTCGCGCCGAATTATCGGGGGTAGATTTCCCGTACAAAATTTTCCCACATTAAATTTTCATGTACCGAATTTTTCCGTATTGAATTTCCATGTACCCAATTTTCATAGAATCGGCCCTTACCCGCCTCATTCTACAAAACATCTTAATCTTCATCTAATCTATCTCCCTGTCCTCTCCATTTCAACTTTTTCTTGTGAAATACGGTCAAAGCCACACACACGCTGGTGAAATTACTTTCCATTTAAATACCAAATTTTATTTGTTAGTTTTTCTTCTCAGTAGGGTCCTAAACCAAAAAAAAAAGAAAAAAAAAGGGGGTTGAATTTTCTCCTCTTCACTCTTTATTGTTATAGCTCCCTAAACTTTCTCCAGTTTCCTTTATATTTTTTTCTTCTTTTCTACATTATTGGTTAGCTGGTTGAGCCACAAGGAGTTGTCCAAATAATGTCCAGAAAAATCCTTTGTAAGTAGTGACGCTTTCTCTCTCTTTTTTTTCAACTTTCTCTAATGGAATTAACTTTTCTCAACCTCTTAGCCCTGATTACAAGGTTTACCAATTAGCTCACGGGCAATTGAACTAGAACGGTCTGTATCAGGCCCACGTAACTACTAACATGATTGATTCCCGTACAGTTGAGTAAGTTTTTTTTTTGTCCTTATCACACGGAGAAAGTTAAGAGAAAGTAGAAAAGAAGAAGAAGAAAAAAAAAATTCAATAATGAATTCAAGCTAGATTTCCAAGTGTTCTTATAACTCAAAAAAAAAGAAGTCTCGTGAAATAGATTAATCAATTCTTTCATACTTTTTTATGCAGACAGGAAGAGAGAATTTTGAAAATGGGAAGAGAAAAGAAGAACCTGACAGGAGAAAGTTTTTTTTTTTTTT
>NIPM01000008.1:1435415-1470729 GCA_002738285.1 Holacanthella duospinosa | reverse complement strand
AAAAAAAAAAAAAAAAAAAAAAAAAAACTTTTCTCTTCTACCATATCTGTAGTATCAACTGCATCAATATCGTCATTTTCTAACAAAAATTGAGTGATTTTTTTTAAATAACTTCAAAATAAATTTTTTTTTTTACAAAAAATAATCAACAAAAAATTGTAAAATTACTAAAAGTAAATTTTTTAGGGTGTAAGTAGTTAGTTATGCATTTTAACCCAAACCGGAAGTGAAAGTCTGGAGAAAGTTGAAAATGTTTTTTTTATAAAAAAAAATTAATTAAACATTAAAATTTGTATGAGTTGAATGTAAATGAAAGAGAAAAGGAAGAGAAAGTAAATCCAGTGGCTTAGAAATTGAAATCCGGAACTTTAGACCCTCCGATTAACAAGAGAGAGAGAAAAACTTTAACTTTTCCTGATGATAAGTCAAACTTTCCATTTTCCTTATAAAGAATTCATTTTCTCAAAAAGCTCTCTCAACTCTCATCTCACCAACTCCTAACTCTTACCACGACATAGGTGTTTTAGTTTTAGTTTTTTTTTTTTTTTTTTTTTTAAAAAAAAAAAAAAATATAAAAAAAAAAAAAAAAAAAAAACTAGTCTGTTGGAGAAAGTTTGTGAACTGATCTACATCTCGTCTAATTCTTGCCTCTTCAACAAACGTCAGGATGAATTATAGGAGGTTAAATTTAGAATAGAGAGGAGAAAGACTTAATTAAAATGCAATGACAGGATCTCTCTCTCTCTCTCTCAAAACAGACTCATCCTGTATCTCTGACCCTATAATTTCCTATTATTTTCACTTTCTCTCCACTCATCCTGTCTAAAAAGAACTTGATAAGGATCCTATCTCATGCCTCCTGGGAAACTTTACTACAGAGAAACTCAGAACTAGTAGTTGTAACTACTCTTTAGTTTTGGTGGTAAATTTTAGTTTTTCAAACTAAAAATACCACCTTCTGTTCCTTTCTCTTCAAAATTTTCAGTCTCTCAACTCATTTTACCGTCAAAAACAGATGTGGGGTGAAAGTCAGAGGCGAGACTTTTACTTATTTTCTTCCCTTGGATAAATAGAAAACTTTTCTTCTCTTCTAATAAAAACAGTTTCCCTCACTCACTCTCAACAACAATAAACCAATTATCAAATTATAGGGATACACTTTACCCTCAATAAAACAATCCGGTTTTTGTTTGAACCGGAAATAATAAAAAACAAGATGTGATGGATGTTAAAAAAAATTTTTTTTTTAATTCACCACTTTTATGGAGAAAGTACTGTAGAGTTAAAAATTAAAACAAATTTTTTTTGAGACCTTTCACCATTAATTTCAAATTCAAAAGGTTTTAGTATTTTTTTATAGGAATTGAGTTGGTGAAAGTGCTCAAGGCTTTCACTTTTATCAACTAAATTCCTGTTAAAAACTACTGGTTTTTGCGTCTTGACATTCAAATTTTCGAAAAAATTGAGCTTGTGAATAATGTGCTGAAGGTGTTTTTCTTTTTTTTGTTATTTTTTAGTTTTACTATACCTTCTAATGAGAAAGTATTTTCAAAGAGAAAAAAATGTTGAAAAAGACCTCTAAAAGTGAAAGTTTCTCCTAAGAAAAATTATTTACATCCCAAACTGAAAGATCCTTGAAGGAGAAAGTACTCCAAAAATATATGTACTGTAGAACAAAAAATGAAAAAAAATTTGATAACTTTCACCAATACAATTCCATATCGATTATTTGAATGCCGAGAAATGAAGGTTTATGGGAAGAATTAAATTGGTGACAGTGCTCAGAATTTGTACTTTTACTAATTAAATTTTTGTCATTAACTACTGCTTTTTTGGTGTTGGTTCGTTGAAATTGTGTTGGTAAAAGTGCTCAGGATGTTTTTTTTTTTTTTTTTTTTTTTGGTTTTAGATGTACCTCCCAAGGAAAGCTATCTACTAAAGGATTAAAGTACCTTCAAAAAATAGTATAAAATTAGTATTGTTCAATTAATTTTTAAGTCAGAATTAAACTTTTACTATTATTATTAACAATGTGTAATTTCCAAGGAGAAAGTACTTACAAAGAGAAAGTACCTGTGATTGGAGAAAGTATTGTTGTTTCCTCCAATGAAAAAAAAAGTTATTTAGTCACTTTACATAAAAATTCAATTTGAAATTAATTTGATTAAAAAAATTTGAANATGTGTAATTTCCAAGGAGAAAGTACTTACAAAGAGAAAGTATCTGTGATTGGAGAAAGTATTGTTGTTTCCTCCAATGAAAAAAAAAGTTATTTAGTCACTTTACATAAAAATTCAATTTGAAATTGATTTGATTAAAAAAATTTAAATTTTTTTTTTGATAAAAAAATGATATAAATAACAATGGGTTGGAAAAAGTTGACTTTCTCCAAGAAAACATAAAATTTATAAAAAATTTTGTGTATTCTCTTCACCCCTTTTGGTCTAACTATTAACCTTGTATAAGAAAGTTTTTTTTTCTTTGATAAGTAAATATTTGTGACCTAAAATTGACCTAATTCAAAATTTTTTGATACTATAATANTTTGATAAGTAAATATTTGTGACCTAAAATTGACCTAATTCAAAATTTTTTGATACTATAATACTTTTTATGACAAGGAGGGTTAGAACTTCTTAACTCCAAAGATTTTTTTTTTTGAATTCACCAACAAAGAGTTGGAGTATTCATTTCTTTACGAATAAAAGGATTAGGGAAAGCATGTCTCAATTGTCAAAGGAACTTTTATAAAAAAATAAAATAAAAAAAAAGTAGGCTACACAGTTAAGGATGAATTTGTTATATAAATTTCTTAGGTCGTTTTCTTATTGGTTGGTAACATTCAGGTTTCTCCAGTTGACTATTTTGGTAGTAAAGTCAGTTGAAGACAGGCTAATCTGCTTACAGCTATATGCACTCAGAGACTTGAGTGAAAACGTTTCTTTTTCTTCCATTTTGAAAGAAGGGAAATCCCCTTGAGGGTTTTTATTTTCACTGAAAGAGGATTTCCGTCTTCTTTTACCGAAAAAAATATATATATATACTAAGTTTCAATAAAATCACAAGTCACAATAGTCAAGTTGACAAGAGAGAAAGTAGTGACTGGAAAAAAAAATTTTTTTTTTCGTCCTTGTTGTTACCACNTTTTTTTTTTTTTTTTTTTTTTTTTTTTTTTTTTTTTTTTTTTTTTGGTAAAAATCTTGAAAACAGCTGGCAATTTGCCTGACAGCGAAATAATATAGGGAAAAATTTTTTACAGTTTTTTTTTTTTGAATCATTTATGCATTTGAGAATAAATATTGACAATTGTAACAATAATTTCTCCTACTTTCTCTTACTGACTTTCTCCATTTGGAGAAAGTATAGGAGTTTAGCGGAAATGAAATTAACCCAAGATTTTCTCCTAATTGAGTCAAGAATTGAGACTTTTACTTTTTCTCTCGAGTGTAGTAATTTAGTTGTTGTGTGTCCAGGAAGTGAGATATTTCATCATTTTTTTTTTTTTTTTGGCTCAGAGAAGAGATGACAGAGGGATATAAAAATGACATGACGGTGACTTGGTATAACTTGGTTCCCTTTGGCAATTTCTGATTTCGTTTTCACTTCTTTCACTTTCTTTGCTTTCACTTTTACCAAAAAAAAAAAAAAAAAAANCATTCACCAAAACCAATTCCTTTTCCCTGACTTGACAGTTTTGACCAAATCAATCGATAATAGGAACGTTTTTTTTCTCTTATTTTTTTCTTATTTTACTCTTATAAGTATAGTTTTTTTTAGCGTTCTGGGAAAATCCCAAACCATAGAACTCGTCAGAAGATAAATATAAATTGGAAAATATATTGTAGGAAATTAAAATTTGAAAAATTATTAGTATTTTTTAAATTTTCAATCAAGGATGAAAATCATGAGTTATAGACAAATCTGGTAATAAAAATTCGGAGCCGTAAATCTCATTCCTTAAAAATCCGGCGCCAAAAATATGGATTTTTATAAATTCAGCGCCGTAAATCTAGTTTCTTAAAAATCTGAACCTATGAAAATTCGGTGACGAAGATCTGAACCATTGAAAATCTGGTTCCTTGAAAATCAGGCTCCGATAGTTTGTCTCTTTGAAAATCTGGCGCCAAAAATTTAGCACTGAAAATCTGGTTTTTTGAAAATTTGGCGCCAAAAATTTGGCACTGAAAATCTAGTTCTTTAAAAATCCTTGCGTCAAAAATTTATACCGTCGAAAATACAGGAAACTGAAAATACGGCGCCGAAAATCTAAACCTTTTAAAATCAGGCGCTAAAAATCAGGCTGCGTGAAAATCTATTGCCGAAAATCTGGACGGTTAAAAATTCGACACTAAAAATCTTACTTCTTGAAACTTCCAGTACTTCTGAACCATTAAAAATTCAGCGCTAAAAAGCTCCTTAAAAATCTAACGCCAAAAATTTACTCCCTAAAAATCTGACTCCTTTAAAATCCAGAGCCTTGAAAATTCACTTCCAAAAATCAGGCTTTACATTTGCATTGCTTAATTATTCATTTCATTCATAAAATTTTATTTCTACAATAATGTTAGTTATCAATTTACAAATCATAATACATAAGCTTACAATAATTAGTATTTAATTAGATTTAATAATTAGATTTTTATATTCTTTTCAACGCCAAATTTTTTTTCTATATACACACTGAATATTTCGCGCTGAATTTTTCACGTTGAATTTTTCACCATTGGTTCTCCGCCCACCGAATCATCGGTACTGGGTTTGATTCTTAATCTCAAGTATTTAGTATCGAATTTTTGGTTACCAGACTTTAAATCATCAAATTTTTCATCCCCGTCTTTTGGTCCCGGATCCCGGATTTTTGACCCCGGATTTCTTGACGTCGGATTTCACGCTCCCATATTTTCATATTATTGTTCTTAACTCGTAAGTGAATAGTTAGTTATACGAAAGAGTCTCACCGTGTATATAATATTTTTCTTTTTAGCCCATTGTTACGATCCCTTCTGCCTCTTTTGGCATTAAGTGTATTTGACAGATGATACTTGGCTCTTCATATAACTAGACTTCCTTTTCGTATCAGATCAACTCCCTTAGCCTCTCGTTCAAAATCTAGATCGACGAAGCAGAAGCAGAAGGAAACAGAATTCATCGAACCATGTGGCCTTTTTCCTACACGCGGCTTAGACGGCTTGAAAATTACTTACAACAATGAAATAGATTCCAAAGGGCCACTGGGACTTTGGTTTATCTTTTATTCGATCCTCATCATCTACAAGAAAAGATCCTGGACTTAGATTTACTTCTAGAAGATGAGAAATTGATTCTGAACAAAAAAAATATACTGTCAGAAGTAATCGAAACAACTCCTAGGTCATTCATAATTCATCTCAATCTTCAAAAAATTAGGTCTCTTCAAACTCAAAATTAGACACCTTTTTCCTATAAGAACTTCTCAAGGGAATTCACTCAGACTCTGATTGGCTCCTTGAAGACTTTCACTGTTTTTATCCGCAGTTGTCACACTTGCTGAAATACTTTGTTGAATTTCAATTGTTTCAATAGTTACAGGTACCTCACTGTCTTTAACTTGATGAATTTCTTTGTGAATTGATCCAATTTTAATTTTTGGAATTGGTATAATTGAAATATCTCGAAGTGCTCGAAAATCACCACAATTGTTCAAATGTTCATTTTCCAGACGAAAGAAATTCCATGTAAATCTCCTATAAAAAAAAATGGAAGAGAAAAATGAAAAAAATGAGTATCAATTTGTTAAAAATTATTATAATCATTATTATTTAGTACATTTACCTCCAAATTTCTAATGGTGCTGTCACAGTAAGCATAATATCAGCTGTAATGTACTGATTTTCTGTTACTGAGAGTGCAATAGCCCAAGAAAATCGAAGTATTAAGTCTTGAATCATGGCAGCATAGTAGTAGTACTTTGAACTATACATGAGCTCTTCACGAAGATATTTTTCTCCAATTTTTGATGAATCAAATAATCCCCAATCAAAAACTACATCCCAGTAGTATGAGTAAAATGTTGAACCAATCGTAAGTAAGATCCAAATATAAAAACTTGGATTTGAGTAACGATACTCTCCAGGATAGAAATAAACTTCAGTAAATGATAAAATTGCTGAACAAAGTATTGCTAGTATTCCTAATGTATATTTTCCAGCATTTACTAGATGATCACTTGGATTTCCAAGTTCTTTATATCGTCGGAGACATTGGACCAATCGGAGAAGAGTTGGTGTCAATCGAATGAGAACACGAATTATTGATAACTTTGAGTTACAATTTTCATGGTAGTGAGTACTTGATTCTCTTGTTGCTTCTGACAATAACCACCAAGTTATCCATGAATTTCCACCACTACTTACAGAAAAAACACAAATCGTGTATTGAAGATCCAAAAACATTGGTGTTAGAGACAAAAGTTGATCTGTTAACCAAAAATCTGCAAAAGTCACTGAATGGAACCCAGAACTCAAAACTCGACCCTGTAAAATCAAAATAACTTCTCCCATAACTTGTTTCTGAACTAATTCTTGTTTCTGAAGCAATTCCTGTTTATGAAGCAGTTTTTTATGCTTCTGAAGCAATAATTTTTTTTAGCCTTTGATGAAATTTTTTTGCCTTTGAAGAAATTTCAGTTGTTCCTGAAGCAATTTTGTTTGCTTCTGAAGTAATTTTGTTTGCTTCTGAAGCAATTTTGCTTGCTTCTGAAGTAATTTTGTTTACTTCTGAAGTAATTTTGTTTGCTTCTGAAGTAATTTTGTTTACTTCTGAAGTAATTTTGTTTACTTCTGAAGTAATTTTGTTTGCTTCTGAAGTAATTTTTACTTCTGAAGTAATTTTAATTGCTTTCTGAAGTAATTTTGTTTGCTTCAGAAGCAATTTTGTTTACTTCTGAAGTAATTTTGTTTGCTTCTGAAGCAATTTTGTTTCCTTCTGAAGCAATTTTGTTTCCTTCTGAAGCAATTTTGTTTCCTTCTGAAACAATTTTGTTTCTTTCTGAAACAATTTTGTTTCCTTCTGAAGCAATTTTGTTTCCTTCTGAAGCAATTTTGTTTCCTTCTGAAGCAATTTTGTTTCCTTCTGAAGCAATTTTGTTTGCTTCTGAAGCAAACTCGTTCGTTTCACTCAGATACTTTATAAAATAATAAATAACTCACCAGACGCTTTAGAAGCCAAATCCTTGAGTCTCTTCTGCAACAATCAAAGGGATTGAGTAGAAACGCTAGATGAAAAAAGAGGAGGAGCAACGGAAAGAGATAGATTGGATATCCTAAATGTTTTGCTTCAAGAAATCCAATAAGACTCAGTGTCGTCGCACAACAAAAACACATTCCAATAGTGAGTAAGTGTTGAGCTTCAAGATGACTTCGTGGATCAAATTCAAAAATGAAAACATGATTCACACCGCTCCGTCGCCATCCAACGACATTCAATCCAAGAAGAAAAATATAAAAACTTAGAAGAAAGTATCCACGGTAGAGACGAATTATGGTATGCCAATCATAAAATTTTGATCCTGCTTTATCTAAAATTTAATAAATTTTTTAAATTTATGAAGCAATTATTGATCTAGATTTTAACAAATCAAAAAGTTTTTTACCATAAAGTGAAAGAATAATTTGTTGTATTGAAATTACAATAGCACCAGTAAAAATACCAAGAGCAAAAGTCTTCAAAGTACTATGATCAGTTAGCGGTGGTACACGAAGTTTCTTGATAGCTTTCCCTCTATCATTGTTCTGAAATGCTTCAGTCATGATATCTTCAATTTCATGAAGTTGAGTATCAACTGAAGGATCAATATGAAAAACAGAGAGTTCAACATTTTCAGAAAACCATAAAAGTCCTGAATCTGTGCAACAAATTTTGTCATGTTTTTTAAGAATTTCACGAAATCCGGAATAATTCAATTCTTGATAATTTTGAAGAAGTATAAGTCCCAAGTATAATTCAGAAAAGGCTGATTCAAGGTCATTTTTCTTTTTGAAATGGGTTTGGGTATTGTCGTTGTTAGTGAGTAGTCGATAACCAAAATCTGTTGATCCAGAACTGTGAAGACAAAACCGTGGTATTTCGGCCTTGAATGCAAGCAAAACACGAGTATAAAAGGCTTGTTTTTCTGAAAAAAAAAATTTTTGTTTTTGGAAAAAAATTTATCATAATTTGAAGGCAAATTTTGTAATGAGAGTATAGGATTGGTTAATTTCACACCGTTGTAAAAAGTGACAACTTTTTCTAACTCTTCTTTACAAAATCCAATAAATTTCTGATCAAAATTTTTTCTCAGGCCCGTAAGCACTTCTTCATCTCCAGATTCAGCGTCTAAAAATAATTTTTCATATTGACGTAAAATATTTTTCATTTCCTGTAAAATTATACAAAATTTTTTTTATTAATTGTATACTAAAAAATTGTAAAATTTAAACAAAAAAAAATACTTACGTCATACTGGATGTATTGTTTTCGCCATTCAGGTGTAAGATGAGATGCAAGATGTTCTGAAAATTTCATTTTTTGTAAATTTTGTGTAAAACACTTAATTCTTTTTTGTCTTTTTTTTTAAATAAATCTATTTGTTAACAAATTTTTGAGTCTAATTTGGTCAAAATTTTTTTAAATATTGTTACTATGACAACTCTATTTAAACACTTTTTTTAAAGTAAAATTGACTCAATTTTCTGTCACTTGGTATTATCAAGTTTGCAAAAAAAAATTGTGTAAACAATCGTTAAGGAATTATCTTATCCTTTATGTTTAGAGCAGATGCGAATTTAATTGCTTGAGGGTCTCTGTTGGCTAATTTAAGTAATAAAACTATTCTAACAAAATTTTTAGAGTTTGAAGGAATTCAAACAAAAAAATAAAATTTTTTTTGGTTGNTGTTGGCTAATTTAAGTAATAAAACTATTCTAACAAAATTTTTAGAGTTTGAAGGAATTCAAACAAAAAAATAAATTTTTTTTTTTGGTTGAAATTCTCTCTGTAAAGTTCTTATTTACAGAGAGAAAGTAGTGAGTTTTAAAAAGTCGTTAAATTGAATGAGCTCTTGGGTTTCCTGCTTTCCCTAATTACTCTTGAATTCTTCTCTTTCTTGTTGTCAACTAATCCCTTTGAGTCTTTTACGAATAATTTAAATGCTCCCGTCCTCTTTTTTTCTACCAATTTTCACAAAATTGTCAAGGGTTAAAAAAAAAGTTTCCACAAATCAAATAAAGTAAGAACTCATTCGTGAAATTTTCATTTTATCTTTTATTTGATAAAATTATTCTCAAATTTAAATAATTTTGGCAACACTGTTTGAATTTTGGCAAATGTTTTTCAAGCTCTGGCAACAGTGTTTTTAATATTGCAAGACAATACTTTCTAAATTAATCAAACATTGTTTTATAAACAAAAAATTAAATTCAAAATTGGAAATTTAATTTTAAAAAAAATCCTTATTTTTTTTCCCTCGAATCCTTTCTAAATTTTGGTAAATGCTTCTTTCTAAATTTTAAATTTTATTAAATGTTTTATAATTCTTATAATTTATTTTTAAATTATATTTTTAATAATTAAATATTTAAAATGACATATTTTTTTAATTTCGGCAAAAAAAAAACAACATATAATATTGTTTATATTTAATTTATATTTTAATTCTATTTTAATTCTATTTTCACTTTTATAAATTTTATTTAATTTTACAAATTTTACTTAATTTTTACATACATTTTTTAACTTTTGTCAATTTTTTTTTTAAGAAATTTGGCAACATTGTCTACTATTTTTCATTCAGTTTAATATATTTGATTAAATTTTACTTCTGGCAAAATTTACGATGACACGGCCCTGTAACCTTGCAGAAGAGATTGCAGGCCAACTTTACAAACTTTTTGACTTCCTTTTCTTTACACAGAAATTATACAATGTATTTTTTATTTTTTTATTTTCTTATTTTCTTCCCTATTATTCGTCGCTTTAATTTAGAAAATCAGTCAAAATAAGCTCAAATCCTCGTTAAAAATTTCCGTCAGAATAATTTCATGTTATGATTCTTCTTCATATTTTTTATATTTTATTATTATTATTTTTTTTTTTTTTGTAAAATGCAATGTACTGGAGAAATCGGAAGGTACGAAATGCTAATAATGGAGGGGAAAAAGCTCTGAATCTATTTTGAGACGGTTATAAAGGCAAGGGGAAAAAATATAAAATATTGTCTGAGATTCTCTGAGGTAAAAAAAAATGAATTACTACTTTCTCCAGTTTTTTTTTTCTTCTCATTTTTATAGTAGAAAATATAATAATTTCTCTTGCTTTTTTTTTATGCTTTCACCACTATTCCTTACTCAAAATGAACTTTTTCAAGACCCAAAACAAGGGGGAATGAGTATAATTTTTTGTTACCTAGGGTTTGATTATTAGTAACTAAATTAGAGAATTCAGAATTTAGGAATTTTCTTTCAGAATAAGAAATTCTGATGATGTTCACAGGAAGTGTAAAAATTCCAAAATAAGTTAATAACAAATTTTTGAAAAAAAATATTAATAAATATCCGAAATTTTGTTTGAGGGGGAAAACCCTCTTGTATGGAAAAATTAATATTGACATTAATTCCTTCAATTGTTATTATTTACTAAGAATGATTCTGAATCATAAAAGTTTTTTTCTCTAATAATCCCTACTTCCTATTTTAGAAACTTTGATTATGAATTTAGGAAGTGCTCTCTCAATTGACAATCCCTGCGTTAATTGAAACTGACAAGAATTATGAAAAGAAGGGAGAAGAACCTGATTGAGTGAAAGGGTTGGAGTTTTTGAAAAGGTTTCAAAAATTTATAAACTGTATGAATAATTTCACATTCTGAATCTTAGAAGAAACTCTGCTACATATTTTTATTCATTTTATTTTTGGAGTTAAAATTTTGTGTTGATTAGAAAGTTTAATAAATAATTAGGTTGGAAAAAATTTTGGTTAAAAATAAATTAGGTTGGAAAAATTTTTGGTTAAGAATAAATTAGGTTGGAAAAAATTTTGGTTAAAAAAATTAGGTTGGGAAAAGTTAGGTAGAGAAAAATTAGTTTAGAAAAAAATAAGGTTGAAAAAAAAATTTGGTTAAAAAATTAGGCTGAGAAAAGTTAATTTGGGGAAAATTAGGTTGCAAAAAAATTAGGTTCACAAGTTTAAGATTGCAAAAAATTAGGTTGGGGAAAATTAGGTTGCAAAAAAATTAGGTTCACAAAATTAGGTTGGACAAAATTAGGTTGCAAAAAAATTAGGTTCACAAAATTAGGTTGGACAAAATTAGGTTGGACAAAATTAGGTTGGACAAAATTAGGTTGCAAAAAAATTAGGTTCACAAAATTAGTTTACAAAAATTAGGTTGGAAAAAATTAGATTGAAAAAATTAGGTTGACAAAAGTTAGGTTAAAAAATTAGGTTGGAAAAATTAGGTTGACAAAATTAGGTTAAAAAATAATTAGGTTGAAAAAATTAGGTTGAAAAAAAAATTAGGTTGAAAAATTATTAGGTTGGAAATACTCCATTAACGTTAGGGTATAGATTTCAACCTGACACATTTTCCTCCTTGACTTGTCCATTTTTGAGTTATTAAGTTGAATTTGATTACAAAATGTGTGCCAACAGTTCAAGTTTTTTGGCTCTTCGGCATCCGGATGTGACCACTTTCACTTACTTTCTCTTCCAATTTTTTTCTCACCCCCCCCCCTTCCCTCCCCTAGCCTATTTTCCTTCACTTTTACTGCTATTACTGTCTCCGACTTCACACTTTCACTTTTGGATTCAGAGAGTGTCGTGCGTAGCTCATCTTGGCTAAAGAGAAAGAAAGTAGTATATTTGAGACTTTCTTCGATTCCAAAGCTCCTATTAACAAAGTCTCTTCCAACTTCATTCCTTTCATTTTCATTTTCTCCTCGATTCAACTAATAAATGAAAAAATAAAGTCAATCTACAACTAGATTAGATAACTTATATAATGATATTTAGGTTATAAAATAACAATAATATGTCGTCGTCCATCCTAATTTCAAGTTCAGACAGAACAATCAAAACTCAAAGCTCCAAATAACAACAATCCACATATAATTTTTTGGTTTGTTAGAATTTTATAAAAAAAAAAAAAAAATCCCTACAACAGATTTCCCAAACGTTTGATTTTATCAAATAAATGTCAAATTTCAAAAGCACTAAATTTTTCGATACAGACTTTCAGTTTTCAACACCAACTTTTCGCTCATGAATTTTCATAATATAGTAGAATCAATAATAAAAATTTAATTTATTTGTAAAAGTTTACCAATTCCCATTTCAGACTCAAACCTCAATCTTTTCTTACATGATTTTATTGAAGTTATAAAAAAAAATGGTTACAAATTAAGCTCAAAGTGTTAATTTTTGAATTATTTATACCAACACAACACACTAGTACTACTACCTCTTCACTTATTTTTTTTTTAAAGATTTACTACCACATTGATTTGAGAGCATTATTATTAGAATTAGAGCTGAAAAAAAAAACCTTAACTTTTGAAAATTTACTACAAGTTGAAGAAAGTCAGGGAGTGAAAGTAAAGAAGAAAAAAAAAGAAAAAAAAAAAAGCGGAAGTTTTGTACTTAAAATTATGAGTCTCTAGAGTCCCATTAGAGAAGAATAAGCCCATGACGAGGTATGCGCTAACCTCTTACAACTAAAAATGACTATATACACATGGTCATTATAAACTTTGGTTCTTGTTCCAAAAAAAAAAAAAATTCAGCCACCGGAAATGGAGAAAGTAAAAAAAAAATTCCGAACCAAACCCCAGAAAAAAAACGGTAGTATATAGTACCATACGTTTACAGTAAAAGTTAAAAATCTANAGGTATGCGCTAACCTCTTACAACTAAAAATGACTATATACACATGGTCATTATAAACTTTGGTTCTTGTTCCAAAAAAAAAAAAAAAAAAAAAAAAAATTCAGCCACCGGAAATGGAGAAAGTAAAAAAAAAGAATTCCGAACCAAACCCCAGAAAAAAAAACGGTAGTATATAGTACCATACGTTTACAGTAAAAGTTAAAAATCTAAAAAAAAATCGGCTTCTTTTCGTATGTTTTTCATCCCCTATCTAACCCTCCCTCGGATTTTTTTTTTCTCTCTCTTCTCGATTTTTTATTTTCTTAATTTTCAACTGTTGAACTGGTGAAAGTTTGTTGTAAAAGGAAGAAATTGACATGATGTAATGTGAAGTGAAAGGATGTAAGGCATAATAGCGGAAGTCTTCTATTTGTAAAAGACAAATTACTGAGGACAATAAAACAAGAATAATGAATGTATCTCCACCAACTCGTTGNGAGAAAAAAAAAAAAAAAAAAAAAAAGGTCCTTCATCCAAAAAAGGAAAAGAAAAGGAACGGGAACGGTCGAAGGTTTTTCCTTTTTTTTACAAGTCCACTAGAGCCAGGGACATCAAAATTTAGGCTCTATTCAGAAAGAATTCCCAATGGGCCTTTGCCAAAAATTGTGGCCTTATGCCAACTTTTCTTATACAATTACAAGCCCATCAGAGACTACAGTGAAAGCCAAGGACTTAGGCTTTTTTTTTCCTTTTTACTAATCCTCTCAGTATATCTTACATAATATATAATTTCTACCTAAGAATTAACTAAGACAAAATATAAACGGTGAATTATACNTTTTTTTTTTTTTTTTTTTTTTTTTTTTTTTTTTTTGAAAAAGAGAAAAAAAAAAGAAGGTTTTGAGTTTGGTTCTACAAATTTTCAAAAATTTTCACCAAACTCCAAACTCTTTCAGGTTTAACACCTATTTTTCTTGGAGAAAGGTAAAGCTAAAGCTACAGAAATTGAGCATATCAAACAAAAAAAAAATCACAGAAGATACATAAGAAACAAATGGAATGGAGTCAAATGAATGAGAGCTCTTGACCTTCTGTCATGTCATGTCAATAAACAATCGGAAAAGTACGTAGTGTTGAGTCTTTTAACTATCTTCAGATCAAATTCTAAAGAAATATGACCATCATTTGAGTGGATTTGAGTCCAATACGATAGGATTGGTTCATTTTTACTACCAAAAAAAAAATCTAGTCTTTTGATTTTACAGGGTGTTTCAAAATTTTTTTTACTTATGCTTTTCAAGTCTCAAAGTGTAAAGTTAAAGTAGGGTAAAAATAAAATCCTTTTAGTTACTTTCACTCTAAAAGTTATGTACAGGGTGATAAATTTTTTTTTTTGTTATTTTGATAATCTGAGTTAATTTATTAATCTAAGCTTTTTAACTACGAATAATTAGTATTTTTTTGTTTAATATTTTATACCAATTTTAACATAACCTATTCCATTTAATGATGAGGTTTCTGATTGGAGGGAAAATGCATCAAATCAAAATTTTCAAAAATAATTCACAATGCTTAGAAAATTAAAACAAAAAAATTTTTTTTTTCGTAACATTTATTTTCTAACTCTTACTTTATAATAGTGTAGAACCAAAAATAAAAAAATGTTGAATACTTTCACCAACTCAATACCCTCCAATAACTACATCTATTCTACTCAGTATTAAAAAATATTTTTTTATGGAAATTAAGTTGGTGAAAGTTCTCTCTATCTTTACATTTTTGGTTCTACAGTTACATACTAAAGAGCATAACAAGTGAAAAAAGTAAAAAAGTATAGATATACAATAGAAAAAGTTTACAAAAATGTGAATCACGTTGTATGTAGAGGATATTAGGAAAATGCAAGAGTATCATTCTCTGGACAAACCTCATATAAAATATGAAATAATTTTTTGAAAATTTAGATTTTAGTGCTTCTTGACGCTTTTATCAATAGCAAACCTCAGTAGAAAGAAGAGACCAAAGAATCGAGAAAAAAAACTGTTACGGCAACAATGGAAAAAAAATGATTCAAAAAAATATTAATTACCCTGTAAAAAAAAAATTTTTTTTTTAAATAATTATACATACGGTTTCCATAGTGTCGGGACTAAATTCTGTTCCCTCTGCTTAATAATCTGATGAGAAGCTCTTGATGCTCAAGGACAAAAAAAAATTTTTTTTTTGTTTCAGGAAACTTCATTTACCCCATGGTGGGCTCGGTAGTGTTAACAAGAACAAAACATTCGACCTAGAGCCTTCATGTAATAAGTTAAAGTCCAAGTGTTGAAACTTGATGTGAAGATCAAAGAGAAAGTACCACCTCATCTCAACTCTACTGTCGACTAAACTTAATATTTTTTAAAAAAAAAAAAAAAAAAAAAAAGAGAGAAAGCAATGGGGTTTTTTTTTGCCTTTTGGAGTAACTTTCTCCCTCTAATTTTGTACTAATAAAACCTTGACACCTTAGAGAAGAAAAAAAAAAGATGGTTCCTACCTTGACTCCAAAGACACATAGTTTATCCAACTAACGGTGAAAGTGTAGGACATAATTTGATATAAAAAGTGAAAGGGAAAGCCAGGAGCAGTGTATTTTCTCTCTTTTTTTTTTTTTTTTTTTATTTTTAGCAGAAATATAGTACTTTCTCCCACCGCCGCCGTTCTTTATGACACAAAATAAAATATGACGCATTTGGTTTTTTTTTCTTTTTTTTTTTCTCTTCTTTTTTTTTCGCGTTCTAACATCTAGTTTTCTCCACTTTTTTTTTTTCTCTTCCTTTGATGAAAGATATCAAATTATATTTCTATAAAGAGACTTGTTAGTTCAGTTTGAATCTCTTATGAATAGGAGAAAGTAAGGGGATCCTTACATTTTTTTTTTTTTTTTTGAAAGTAAGACTTTAGCCTGATTTTCTTTTTGTTTCCTTTGTTCCTACTGAATGCAATTATAATCTCTTTTTTTTTTTAGTAAAAAGTGAGTAATATGGGAAATGGTTCCTTTGGTTCAATAGTAATTTAGTTATCTGTTCAGGCTTTTAAGATCTCTGAGTAGATGGAGATTACTTTATATTATATATTTTTACTTTCTCTTTCAAAAAAAAAAAGTTTAGTTTGAAAAACTTTTTTTTTTTTTGAAAACTTGGCTTCTGTTGAATATTTTAAGAACTAGAGACAGGAAATGTGTTTGCGTATTATAATTTTTTGGGAGGTTGAAGGAGCTCACTTTCTCCATGCTTTCTCTCTTTCATAAGAAGAAAGTTTTTGTTGATAGTAAATTAAGGGTGAATGTACGGGGCGGTGGGAGGATAAACTTAATGCTTCAACGACTTATCTTTTTCCTACCATTTTATTACTCACTTTTGAAAAAAAAAAATATAAATAAAATTTCAACAAAAAAAAAAATTTTTTTTTTTTGTTAATTTTTGTTGGAGAGATTTTAAAGTAATGCATTGTAAGGTAAACGGTTTTGTTAGCTGTAGGGGTAGGGGTGAAAGTGAGTGGGAGATGTTTTACTTTTTGTTTAGTTAATTTTTTTTTGTTATTACTATTTGCCATTAAATATTTTTAATTTTCATATGCTAAAAGGGAAAAATTAATGTTCAAAGTTAATGGGAAAGTAGTTTTATTCATGACTCAGTAGTGACTCAAAATTTTTCTTCTTCTTAATATATTTATACATTGTCAAGTGACTATGACTCATAACTGAGTCTTCATTTATTTATATTTTTGAGTTAGAATCAGATGACTCAACAGTCATGACTCATTGAGTCATTACATGTCACTCTATTTAAATCAGAGTCTGATGACTCATGAGTTATGACTCAGTTGCGACTTAGTGACTCAAAATTCAATAAAATTTTCCAAATATTTAGAATATAATTACATAATATTTATCATCAAATTCAAATTCTGAGTAGCTGAGTCATGATTCTGAGTCGACATAAAGTCACTTGTGACTCTATAACTCAAATTTATGACTCAGTGACTCTAAAATCATTAAAATTATCAAATTTTTAATAGACATTTAAATAATATAAATCATCATATTCTTACTCCATGGTGAGTCATGAGTTATAAATCATCCGATTCTTATTATCTAATTGAGTCATGAGTTATAGTCATGACTCACGACTCAATTATGAGTATGACTCTAGTCAATTAAAGAGTCAGAGTTTAATGATTCAAATTATATTTACTTATATTAAAAATCTAATGATGAGTCATGACTCAGAGTAACAGACTTAACATGAGTCAGTAAAATGAGTCATGCCTCATGAGTCACCTTACTCCAACTCATTATTCATTCCACTCACTTTTTTTTACCAAATCAGGAAAAAATAAGTGATGGAATAATATGGACAACTAAAAAATCAGTTCTGCTTTTATTTAAAATATTTTGAAATTTAATCGGCGTCTAGTTCTACCAAATTTACACAATTCATTTACATAACCAAAAAAAAAATAAAAATGAAAGTAAACCAAATAAAAAAAAAAAAAAAAAATTTATTTTTAAATTTTGAAAATAAAATAAAATTTTGTCAAAATCGAAGTAAAATTTTTATATTTTTATATTTTTCTATAAAAAAAAAAAGTGTTGCTGATTGTTTCTTGAATCCGTTTTTTTTTAGTCACATACAGGACTCTTTCCTATTTGCTTTCTTCTTATTTTTTCTATTTTCTTACAGAAACTGTGGAGAAAATGGAGTATTAGTCCAAACGGCTCCTTGAGAAAATGATATAAATTTTCTTTGAGAATGACAAGAAGAGGAAGTGGTTGAAAAATTTTCCAACTGAGTTTCCGGACGGAGCCAAAAGTCCGACGAGCAAAAAAAAAAAAAAAAAAAAAAAAAACGAAAAAAAAAGTTTTTTTTTTTTCTTTTCTCAGAATAATGGTATATTTCTTTATTTCACTTTCTCCACTGTTTTCTCCTTACCTCAGACATTAAGGTGGGAGTAGAGGGGTTGTGTAATAGGCTCTCTTTTGTAAGTGACTCGTGAGTGGGCCTTTTCTCGACGAAAGACAAATGGGAAAAGAGTGTAGGTAATAAAATAATAATAATGTAATAGATATTGCATAAAGCTCTAGATAGAAAAAAAAAAGAAAGTAAAAAAAAGAGAGACATTTTATCGTCATCACTTGGCTCTGTAGAAGAGATCTTCTGGCTCTTTTACCTTCAATGAATTATTACCCACCTCAATCTGGACTACTGTCGTTAACATGACAAATGGCTACATAATTACCAACTCAGACCAACTGGAATTGAAGGTGAAAGTTGAAAAAGTGAAAGTTCAACTCATAAGAGTAAGTTCATTTGGTAAAAAAAAAAAAAAAAACTACCAAAGTTATGGTATGGATTTATAGCTTAAGTTTGTACTAATCTTTACATTCTGTAACTAAATTTACGTACCAAAAACTTCTTATTTTTAATCAAGGGTTAAAAAATTTTTTTTACCAAATGAATACTTTTTAATTTTAAAATTATTTTGAAATTTTTCCTTTTTTTTTTAATTAGGCCCTTAAATGACCATAACTGAAAATAATTGTAACATTGTTGAAGNAAAAAAAAAAAAAAAAAACTACCAAAGTTATAGTATGGATTTATAGCTTAAGTTTGTACTAATCTTTACATTCTGTAACTAAATTTACGTATCAAAAACTTCTTATTTTTAATCAAGGGTTAAAAATTTTTTTTTTACCAAATGAATACTTTTTAATTTTAAAATTATTTTGAAATTTTTCTTTTTTNATTTTAAAATTATTTTGAAATTTTTCCTTTTTTTTTTAATTAGGCCCTTAAATGACCATAACTGAAAATAATTGTAACATTGTTGAAGAAGAAGAAAAGACAAATTTAAAATTAAAAATATCTACAAGAAGAAATGGTCACACTGAAATTTTGATATGACAAAAATTATGAAACCAAAACTCCCTATAATGTATTTAATAAGCAGAAATGGTCATAACCAAAAATTCCAAACTAAAAAATTGTTTAGTTTTCTCTTTAAGTCTATACTATCACTACAAAAAAAAAAATAAGATTAAAAAAATAGGTACTAAAAAATTGGTACAAATTAAAAAATTTCAGGTTAAGGTAGTAATTTTAAAGGTAAGATAATTATAAGGGTTTTTTTGGTCACTTTCAAAATTCCTTTTAAATAATTTTCAAACATTTCAAGCTATTTTAAAACATTTCAACCCATTTCAATCTATTTTAAGCCATCTCAGTCTATGTTAAGCTATTTCAAAACATTTTGAAAGATTTTGAAACATTTCAATTTAATTTCAAGCCATTTCATGAAATGTTTCACTCTATTTAAACCCATTTCATGAAACATTTCTTTCTATTTTAAGCCATTTCATGAAACATTTCACTCTATTTCAAGCCATTTCATAAAACATTTCACTCTATTTCAAGCCATTTCATGAAACATTTCATTCTATTTTAAGCCATTTCATGAAACATTTCACTTNAATTTCAAGCCATTTCATGAAATGTTTCACTCTATTTAAACCCATTTCATGAAACATTTCTTTCTATTTTAAGCCATTTCATGAAACATTTCACTCTATTTCAAGCCATTTCATAAAACATTTCACTCTATTTTAAGCCATTTCATGAAACATTTCATTCTATTTTAAGCCATTTCATAAAACATTTCACTTTATTTCAAGCCATTTCATAAAGCATTTCACTCTATTTCAAGCCATTTCATGAAACATTTCACTATATTTCAAACCATTTTATGAAACATTTTACTCTATTTCAAGCCATTTTAAACCATTTCAAAAAATGTTTCAAGTAATTTCAAACTAGTTTAGTCAACTATATCAAGCCATTTTAAGAAATTCCAACTATTTTAAAAATCCTTTGAACCATTTCAAGTCAATCGAGCAGGTTTGGTAATTGTTTGAAAATAATCACTATTTATATATTTTATTTGCCAATATAAATAGTTTTCTAATGTGACCACTCTTGGCTTGGTCATTTTTTATTTCAACCATTCTTCAGAGCAATTAATCATAAATTTGATCATTTTCAAAAGTAGGATTTTAAATTTGTCTATTCTTACCTCTCTGGCTGTCATTTTGTAACAATAATTCTTCAGTTCGAAAAAATTNTATTTATATATTTTATTTGCCAATATAAATAGTTTTCTAATGTGACCACTCTTGGCTTGGTCATTTTTTATTTCAGCCATTCTTCAGAGCAATTAATCATAAATTTGATCATTTTCAAAAGTAGGATTTTAAATTTGTCTATTCTTACCTCTCTGGCTGTCATTCTGTAACAATAATTCTTCAGTTCGAAAAAATTTTTTTTTGTTAGCCTACTTTCACTTTTGGTCATTTTTGTATAAGAACCAATGGAATTGTAGAGTTGACAGAGTTAAAATAAATGTTGTAAACGTGGTCACAAATTGTGTTTCGTTTAGTACCACAAGACTGGTGCAAAATAACAAAAAAAAAAGTGAAATGAAATAGGAAACCACAAGAGTTTCGGTAGAACTATTTGTCAAAAAAAAAGAAAAAAAGAAAAAAAAAAGAAAAAAATAGAAAAAAAAAAGAAAAAAAAAAGAGAAAAAAAAAAGTGAAAGCAATTCAACGTAACTTACAGGTTTCACAATAATTTATCATAGGAATTACTTTTTCTCTTTTTCTCTCTCCTCGTTTTACATTTCAATAGTTGGGTGTTAGATGTTGGAGAAAGAAAAAAAAAAAAAAAAAATTTGAACCTTCTAGTTTCCAATTTGAATGATTCCACTCACGTCAGCTCTGCCGTAGCCATTTAGTGAAAAGTCTCACTTGGGAAAAAGTAAAAGAATTGGAAGTTAATGGAAAATGATGGAATCATGCCACAGAGAACATCTAACAATACCTTTCAACTTCATACTCTATTTTTTTTTTTTTATACACGATCCTTACAACTTTCGATACAACTTCCACACCTTTCTCCAACTATAAATTGAATTTTCGGTACGTTGAAAGATCGAAAAGAAAGAGAAAAAAAANAAAAAAAATTACTAAAAAAAAAAAAAAAAAAAAAAAAAAACCTTAGAAAATACATTCAATAAACCTTATTAGGTCTTACCCTCTCACCACAGTCATAGAGAAAAAAAAAAAAAAAAAAATTTTTTTTGAACTTTCACTTTAACTTTCTCTTTGATTTTGAGTCACCAAGAAGAGAAGTATCCTTCTAATGTCAAAAAAAAAATTGAAATTAGAAGGAAATTTTCAAATTTTCGTTCCTTTAATAGTAGTACTTGTGATTCAAACCTCAAAAGGGTGAAAATAGAGTGAAAGTAAGTAACTCTCAAAGACTAAGCTTTCACTCTTATACAAATACTATAGAGTTCCACTCGACTTGATTTGCTTAAACACATATGTATGGAAATGACCCGGATTAGCACTCTCTCTAGTCCTTTTTCCCACACGTTCTCATGTCATTGGAGGATTAATGGATCTCTACTATGTAGTAAGTTAGTTGATAGAAACCGGAAATTCTAACCAACATATAAATAATTACGATCCAGGTCAAGAGAAAGTGATCTGAAGTATTTAGTACATAATATGTTCATAGTCACTGACTTTAGTTTTAAGCTCTTTTTTTTATGATAGCTAAAACAGAGGTTTGAAGCTGTAGGTGGTCGGACATTAAGATACTACTAGGAAATTGGTAAAAGTTGGTGAAAGTTGGTGAAAGTTGGTGAAAGTTGGTGAAAGTTGGTATTTTTTTTTGTTTTTGTTTCCACTATGACAAAATTTAAGTTTATAAGCTCTAGTCTAGTTGTTAGTTATGATAAATTGATAGAATAGATGTCAATGTGTGAGGGTGAGAGTAGTCTTTTAATACTAATCATCACTACTACACTCATTGTTAATTAATTACTTACTGAGTTGAGAGCTAGGAGAAAAGGAAGTGAAAGTAAAAAGCTTTTAACTTTTAGTAGTAGAGCTTTTAGTGAAGGAAATTGTACGGTTTTTGAAATTACTATAGGTTACAAACTCTCTTTCTGCAACTGGCACCTACCCACCTATCAGTCCTTTTCTCTTTTATGTAAATTAAGACTCAGGAACTTATATTAACCACGCCTTTTTTTAGTAAAAGCAAAAAAAAAATTTTTTTTTCCCTTTGCTTTTTCCACTTTCTCCACTCAAAAACTAAAGCAAGAGAAAAAAATTGAAGCCTCAGCTGTAAGTGAGTTTGTTAAAAACTTCCGTTTGAATAAACTTTCTCTTCGATTTTTTTTTTTGAAAACAAGCACAGAAGGCTATCACTTTCTCCTTATACACCATCAACTTGTATCTATTAGACTAATCTTGACAGGATGAAATATATCTCTTCACTTTTTTTCTCTCTTCGCTTTTCTACCCCTAGCCTGATTCTTTGAACCTCTTCAGTACTCATCAGGGTGTGAATAATTCAAGAGATTTTTAGAAAATCTGATTGGAAGTTTCCTACAAAACTTTCTCCTTGAATTAATTCAGAAGAGTCGATGGAGTAAATTAATCGTAATAAGTTTATAAATCATAAGAGAGAGCATATAAAAAACAGATAATCGAGCTAACAAGGGGAAGAGTTATGAGAGCTATTATTATGATTCTCTCTCTCTCTCTCTTCTGACCATCTTTGTTAAATTTCTAGACAATAATAACTCTTAGAGAAGGCAGGAAGTTAAGTCATAGAAAATGAGGTCTGGAAAAAGTTGACTTTCCCTCAAGTGAATTTTCAAAAGTTTAGTAACATTATAGTAAAACTTGAGTTAGTAGTAGTAAGTTGTAGGTCATAAAGACGATTAGAATGAGGGGAAATTGAGATATGACTTCATTATCGAAACTCAAAATAATGCGTTTTATGTTTTGTTTATCTCTATTTTACGTGTGTAGAGAAATTCAACCCTGGTGATTAACAAACTGGAACGAAAGAGAAAGTTTGTTGACTTAGTAGTAGAGAGGAAAATTACAAGTTTGAAAATTTAACAATAATAGTAATACATAATACCTACGCCTTCTCTCTCATTGTTTCGAGACGAGTTTCATGGAATTGTTTCTGTTGTGTTTTTAACTAGGGTATTTGAAGGTGAGAAGAGAAAAGTGGAGAAAGTCGGTGAAAGTGGAGAAAGTGGAGAAAGTCGGTGAAAGTGGAGAAAGTTGGAGAAAGTGGTTTTTCCATTGTCTCCTTTAAAATCTTAAGTTTGATCTTTCCAACACCGTCATCTTGTACATTAATTATTAGAGAAAGTCTTGTTTCTCTCTCTTTCAACTCAGTCCCCTCAAGTTTTAGTAAAATTCATCAATAAATTTTATAACTGGAAGATTAGTGAGGTGAAAGTCAATAATAAATTATTGAAATTTCCAATTCTCTCAAAATCTTTCGAGTAAATTCATCATTAAATTTTCAACTTGATTATTATTAAGAGTAATTATAGGTACATAAAATTAAACTAAAGTCCACATATAGTAGAGAAAGTATAAGAGTCGTCTTTATCAAGCTCAACTATCAGAGAAAGTGGACTTAATCCATTCTGAAGGAAGTAATTAATGTCAAAAAGAGAATATCCTTTAATTTATTCTCTCCGGCTCTTGGTTATAATAAATAGAAAAGGAAATGCGAGCGTTTGCTCTCCTGTTCTGATGATTATTACTAACGTTGGAGTATTATTAAAGAGAAAGAGTCCTCATAGAAAATTTAAAGTAAAGACGGAGAGTTTCTCTTATGAAGGGAAGTAGGAGAAAGCAGACGAATTTTGTAAAAACAATGGACGGACTCAACCGTAGAGTAGATTAAGATAATATGCAATTTATTTTACACAAATAAAACATTAAGTCCCTATCGCATCAAAAGAGGCTAAAGAGTAGGAGACTTCAAAAACTTTCACCCATTCCTCATTTACACTTATCAGCAAAAGGAAAAACTTTACAAAAGGTTCAACAATAATACTATACTTCAAACCTATAATTTTCTTTGGTTAAACTAAGAGAGAAAGTTAGAAAATTTTCTTTTACACGCTTTTCTGGTTGACTTTCTACCAATGGTTCACCGCACAAAAATTAAAATACAAAGCACCTCATTTACAAATCACAATTACGGACTTTAATTATTTGGCGTTCTGCTGAATCATTACTTCCTTTGGCTTGTGGCGAAGAGGTGAAAGCGGAAAGAAAGCTAAAAAACGTGAAAGCAAAAAAAATAATTAAGCAAAAAAGGGAAGCAAGAAGTGAAAAAAAAAAGAGAGAAATCCAGAAATGAAAGTTAAAAAGAGAAAAAAAAGTGAGCCTAAAGAAAGAGAAAGCAAAATGTAAAAGTAAACGAAAGAAAGTAAGAATAAAATAAGAAAGCAAAAAATGAGTAGAAAAAAGGAGACAAAAAGTGAAAGTAAAAAATACAAAGTAAAAAGTGAAAGTAAAAAGAAAGCAAAAGCAAAAAGTGAACCTAAAAAAAGAAAGTAAAAGTAAAAAAAAATAGCAAAAAGTAAAAGTAAAAAAAAATAGCAAAAAGTAAAAGTAAAAAAAAATAGCAAAAAGTGAAAGTAAAAAAATCATACAGAAAGTGAAAGTAAAAAAAAGGCCGAAACCAAAAAGTCAAAGTAAAAAAAAAATAAATGAAAAAGTCAAATTAAAAAATATCAACCAAACAATGAAATTAAGAAAAGAAAAAGTAANGAAAGAAAGCTAAAAAACGTGAAAGCAAAAAAAATAATTAAGCAAAAAAGGGAAGCAAGAAGTGAAAAAAAAAAAAAAAAGAGAAATCCAGAAATGAAAGTTAAAAAGAGAAAAAAAAAGTGAGCCTAAAGAAAGAGAAAGCAAAATGTAAAAGTAAACGGAAGAAAGTAAGAATAAAATAAGAAAGCAAAAAATGAGTAGAAAAAAGGAAACAAAAAGTGAAAGTAAAAAATACAAAGTAAAAAGTGAAAGTAAAAAGAAAGCAAAAGCAAAAAGTGAACCTAAAANAAGTAAAAAGAAAGCAAAAGCAAAAGGTGAACCTAAAATAGAGAAAGCAAAAAGTGAAAGTAAAAAAGCAAAAGCAAAAGATGAAATTTAAATGGAGAAAGCCAAAAGTGAAAGTAAAAAAAAAGAAAGTAAAAGTAAAAAAAAATAGCAAAAATTAAAAGTAAAAAAAATAGGAAAAAGTGAAAGTAAAAAAATCGTACAGAAAGTGAAAGTAAAAAAAAAGGCCGAAACCAAAAAGTCAAAGTAAAAAAAAAAATAAATGAAAAAGTCAAATTAAAAAATATCAACCAAACAATGAAATTAAGAAAAGAAAAAGTAAANAAAAAAAAAATAAATGAAAAAGTCAAATTAAAAAATATCAACCAAACAATGAAATTAAGAAAAGAAAAAGTAAAAAAGTGAAAGTAAAAAAGAAAAACCAAAATTAGGTCACAGGTAATTAATTTAGAAATAAGAGAGACATGTATTCAGAAAGTTATTTAATTGTATTAAATAATGGTGACAGTTTAAAGTCACATTGTCAATTTAAGGATTAACTTTTTACTCTTTCACTTCCGGTTTTGAGTGAAAAAGACATGACCATCATGGATCTTTGGATGATTTTGACAAGACACTGACTCAATCCCTTGTGTCAACAATTTCATTTTTTAACTTAAAAAAAAACCCTCTGAAACCTCATCACCTCGCCGCGCAGAACTTCAAAAACTTAGAAACTTGTAAACTTTCTCTTAGTCTCAAAAACTTACTTTCACTTTAATTAATTAATTGTGAAAATTCTTGTCTCGGTTCGTTGAATAGGATAATTGTTTTCGTGTTTATATTTTAGAACTTTGAAGAGGAAGAAGAGAAAGTAGAGAATTTGATACTAAACAAAAATACTTTCTCTTGGAATCTTAATAAATTCAAATTGTCTCCAACTTTTAAATCTTCCCTCTAAAAATACTTTAGATTTTTTTTTTTTTTTTAAATAAACAAACTTTATTATTACTTTTACATAGAATTAATTTACATTTTTAAGAGATAAAGATATAGTACACACACTCATTCGTTTTGAATTATGATTCTGAGCAACAATACTTTTCACTTTTTCTAACACAACAATAACATTAGAATTATTTAATTAATAATTACTTAACTCTTTACTCTAAATTTCTTTACATAAAATCGTAAATTTCCCAGTAATTAGTTAGGTTACTAGGAGAGGTTGAAGGGAATCTAAAATAATTGTTATCACTCCGTTAACGGTGGTTATTGTGTGTAGCAATTTTTTTTAGGTATATATATTATTTTTTTTTTCAAAAAACTTCTTTTTTTTTCAAATTTTTTGAGATCATCGCTNTTTTTTTTAGGTATATATATTATTTTTTTTTTCAAAAAACTTCTTTTTTTTTCAAATTTTTTGAGATCATCGCTAACTAACTCTGTAATTTGTAAGTAATGAGGGGAAATTCGTTTCATTTTGACACAATAGTAATCTCCAGTGNTTTTTTTTAGGTATATATATTATTTTTTTTTTCAAAAAACTTCTTTTTTTTTCAAATTTTTTGAGATCATCGCTGCTAACTAACTCTGTAATTTGTAAGTAATGAGGGGAAATTCGTTTCATTTTGACACAATAGTAATCTCCAGTGANGCTAACTAACTCTGTAATTTGTAAGTAATGAGGGGAAATTCGTTTCATTTTGACACAATAGTAATCTCCAGTGAACTGTTGATGAGTTCATAGTTCATAATTCATAGTTCATACGCCTGGTGACAACTCAGAAAATTGATTGACCTTTTTCTCATATTAAAAAAAAAAAGCTCAATTTTGTATAAAAATGGGCCATAATCAATCCCCCCATGTTTCGTTGATGGCAGGTAGGAAGAAGAAGAAAAAAAAACCTCAAAAATTTCAATTATCCACTGTTCAAATTTTCCCATCCAAAACTTTGTCCAAAAGAAAAACGTCGAGAGAGAAAGTAAAAGATGAATTGAGCGAGGAGAAAGTGACGCCAATTTGATTGATGAACTCCTTGAGCAAAGTCTGTAAAAAAACAAAAATCTTTTTTAAAAAAAAAAAGTTACAAAAAAAAAAAAAAACCAATACAATTATTTCAACCATAACGTTTCAGGTGTGAAAGTTTTTGGAACTTGGAGAAAGTCTACTTTCTCTTATTTTTATTTTTTATTTTGTAAATTTTGTAATTGCATTGCATATCAGCAACCCAAAGAAACAAACGAATTATTTCAAAAATTTTTTTTTTGAATTTCGTGCCTTTCTCCCATCCAATCAGGAATAAGCTATGAAAATATAATGGGAGGAGCTACAATAAAAGTGGAGAAAGTGGATACAAAAAAAAACAGTAAAATTACTATATTTTGTATACATATTATATATATTTATAATAAAAATTTAAGATATTTCAAAAAAAAAATTAAATCACCGTTTTTTTTTTTCAAGTATTAGCTCCACCCATTATAAAAATAAGGAAAACCAGTACTCAAAAATGTTTTTACACACTGTATTATACAAACAGTCAAAAAATCTATAGTAAAACATAAAATATCATAATATTAGGTATGAAAACAAGGATTTTGTATGCAAAAATAGATTGATTTATGACATTGTGACAAAAGTGAGTGCAAAATGCATTAGAGGAACCATACGGGAATGTAAAGTGGTTCCTAAAAAGTGTTCCACGTCCTACTAAAATTGCTATACAACTCCCTTGAGTCTAATATGCACAGTGAAAGTGTCAAGACTCAACTCGAGTTCCATATGCTAAAACTAGAATCGACGACATCTTGATTCTTTCTTTTTTTTTTCTTTATAAAATTTTCTAACATTTTTTCGGTAGGAACCAAAGATTTGTTGAAGCGATGGTTAATGGTTCAGTAGGTAGACGCTATCAATACGCGCTGAGTCGTTAAGTGGTAAGACAAGTGGAAATGTTTATGACCTATTTCCCTAATGGTTTGGTGACGCTGTGTCACCACAGTTTGAAAAATATGTACCAATCGGAAAAAAAAAAAAAAAAATTTTTTTCGAAAAACCGTTTTTTTAAATTTTGAAGAAAAAACGTTTTTTTCAAATTTTGAAAAAAAAAAAAAATTTCAAATTTTGAAGAAAAAAAAAAATTTTTTTTTTCAAACTATGAATACTAACCTTTGGTAGTATCATNAATTTCAAATTTTGAAGAAAAAAAATTTTTTTTTTTTTCAAACTATGAATACTAACCTTTGGTAGTATCATTGGATGATCTGGTTAGCGTATCAGGGCTTGTNATTTCAAATTTTGAAGAAAAAAAAAAATTTTTTTTTTCAAACTATGAATACTAACCTTTGGTAGTATCATTGGATGATCTGGTTAGCGTATCAGGGCTTGTACTCATCATCGACAACCGTCGTGGTTTCAACAATAATGGCATCTCAGATGACATTGAGTAAATATTAAAGAGTTGACCTGTACATTTTAGACGAATCAGAGATGAACTCTCAGGTAATTGGAACGTAAGTGTTGAAATTGTTGAAAAAAGTGAAGGATTTGACATATCCGGAAGTTGAAACAATTTACTCTTTAATTTTGGTACCTGTTATATAAAATTTTTAATGTAAAAAAAATTAAAGAAAAAATTATTACAAGTAAAATTTAGTTTTTAGAGAGGATTTGTCGATGAGATTTACCTCAACATCGTTTATATACCAACTGATGTTCNTATATAAAATTTTTGAAAAAATTATTACAAGTAAAATTTAGTTTTTAGAGAGGATTTGTCGATGAGATTTACCTCAACATCGTTTATANTTATATAAAATTTTTAATGTAAAAAAAATTAAAGAAAAAATTATTACAAGTAAAATTTAGTTTTTAGAGAGGATTTGTCGATGAGATTTACCTCAACATCGTTTATATACCAACTGATGTTCACAGCCGGTGAAGTTTTATCGACACTACAATTGGCCCTTGCAGTGTCCCCTTGGCTATAGTCCATTTGGTCAACGGAGAGTTTCGGACTGTCGTAGCCAATGACTGGAACGAAATGATACATATAATTTAGTACTAGTATTTTGAGTGTATAAGTTATAGTTATATTTTATTTTTTATAGTTACTAAGCAACGACTTCTGGATACTTACCAACGACAGTAATATCTTGGACATCTTCCAATGTTTTAAATGTAATCTCTGCTGAGACGACGCATTTGAATTTACCGGAAGTATCATTAGATGTGTTCGTTAGCACCACTTGGTGATCATTTGACCAAGTTACCTGTGTAAAAAAAAAATAATAAAAAATAAGATTCGATGAGATCATATAGAAACATATATACAGGGTTAGTCATATTCTTTTACCCTTCATTTTATCAACTTTCTTTTAAAAAAAAATACCCAAAAAGTAGTCAATATACAAAGCGAAAAATTAGAAAACGTAAGGTATTGATTTAATCAATATACACTCTGTTACAAAATTTTAAACCACTTTGAAAATCTCATCATATCTTAAATTCTATTTGGTAAATTTAACCCAAATTCATAAGTAAGTTGGAGAAAGCGATTTAAAAACTGTCTGTAAAGTTTCAAACTCTTTCGTCAACACATGAGCAAGAAAATGAAATTTTTCTTAAAGTTGGTAGGAGAAATTGTGTTAAAATTTTAAGACACTTTCAAGAATTTTTTCAATTTACTAATAGTAAGTTTTCAATAACCTAAATTTATTATAGTAATTTACTTAATCCCACTTTTATTCACTATTTAATGGCTATTTAAAGGCTATTTTGTATAAAATTTTTGCTTTTCATAAAATTTTTTCTAATTTCTTTGAAAAATAAAAAACAATTCATAAGTTTTGAAGGTCAAATTACTATATTCAAGCATTAAGNACAATTCATAAGTTTTGAAGGTCAAATTACTATATTCAAGCATTAAGGTCATTCTGATGCTCAAAATGCAAATTTTATGAAAGCGAGTTTTATCTCCTAAAATAATCTTTGGTTATCGACAAAAAAAAAATTTTTTTTAATAAAAATAAAATAAAAATTCAATTGTTTTATTTAGAAATTGAGAATAAGTGAGGTGTTTTATATAAGCCAACTTCACACAATACAATTTGAATTAATTATTAAATTACTCAGGTTTAATTCATTTTTTTCATTTTTCTCGCTTATTTCGCTAGTTTTCACTCTCGTTTTGCAAAAAGTGACTTTCACACAGAGAAAAAAATTTTTGTCTCACCCTGTACATATAATATTAGTTAGTGTTAGGTTATGATAATGAAATGACTCAAACAAAAAAATAAAAAATATGGACAAAAGAACTTGTACTTTATGATTACCATAGTCTTGAATCATAATACACACACACTTTCTCTATTCTTCTATTTTCTATTGTATTCTTTGAAGATAATGTAAGGAAACACTCAGAACCTAATCTTTATTCAGTCCATTTCTATTGTAAAGAAAAGAAATGGACTGAATCTTCAGAAGCCGACTTTCTCTATAAGAAATTTTATTTTAGTAGGTAAAATTCTATATTCTACTTTCACTCTGGAAAAAGTTTCAAGTTACCCATTATTGGTTTTACGTGAATCTATTCAAACAGAAAATATATATTTTTCTCTCTTTAAAGGCTACTATACACGAAAAAAAAAACCTTTTTTTTTTGTAATTTTAAAACCAACAAACATAAGATTAGTATAGCATTTTGGGTTGGAGAAAGTACGAGATTCTTATGCACAAATTTCACTTTCTCCGTAGCTCACTTCCATCTCAATGAAATTTTTTTTTAGATTCATGAGAAAATAATTTCAATTTGAAGAGTTTACTCATTAGATTTACAATTATTACAAACAATAATGGTTTCCAGTTCAAACTTAAATGGTTTCTGTATGTTTTTTTAAATGAAATTTGAGTAAATTGAAAATCGAAATCTACTGCTTCTCTGAAGCAACGTGGGAGGTGGGGGCGTGGGCGTGGGGCGTGGAGTGGGGAGTGGGGGAGTGGAAATTTTGAACAAGAGCGTTGTTTCAAGATTGATTAATTAAGTATGAAAAAGTTAATTGAAAACAAGTTTAAATTGAGTTTGATTAGCTCATCTTATACATAGTCTGTCCTTGGTATAAAATTTAATACAGTATGTATCATAGAAAGTAAATGGGAAAATTTTGAATGAGTTATTTTGAAAATGAGTTTGAGAGAAGAAAATGAGAAACAGGACTTTTCCATCAACAGTGCAGAAGGCAGAGTATTAATCAGTCGTCTCATCTTCTAAATTAGAGTGCCTATGAATCAAGCTACAACATGATTTACTGTCTAATAGAACTGAAATTACTAAAACATGTGTTAGACTATGTGTAGGTTGAAGAGAAGTAGTGTTTAGAAAATCATGAAGACAAAATTCGGTGCCTAATTCGATTCAATTCGGTACAAAATGAAAAAATCGGATTTGAGAAGAAAAAAATATGATAATCGAATTTTTTTTTTCCCTCTTCAAAATCGATTGAATCGAATTTAGATTCAATAAAATTCAGTCTATTAAAAATTTAATCGTTTTAAAATATACCATTATTGAAAATCTTATCTATTAAAAATCCTATGTTGTTAAAAATATTTTCAAAATTCACTATTAAAAATTGAACTTTTGAAAAAATTTGGCTTATTTTTCTATTAAATATATATATTAAATTATATATATATAAAGTTTGGCTTATTATATTTTTCTTTAGAAAAATCGGATCTTTTTTTAAATCAGATTCATAAAGAATTTTATAATAAAATTATTTTATTTATTTAGATTTGTAAACATTTTTAGATATTGAAAACAAAAAAAAAAATTTTTTTTTCTAAGTATACTTAATATAAATTGATTTAAATCAATGATAAAAATCAGAATAATAATAAGTTGAATTTTCAAAGTCGGATTTTTAATAAACAACATTTTTAAAACAGAATTTTTAGAGCTGAACAACTTTTTATAAGCCAGATTTTAAAACAATAAAATTTTTAAAACAGGATTTTTAGAGCCAAATTTTTAATAAATAGTCAATTTTCAGAGCCAAAATTTTGTCTCATTTTCAGCGCCAAATTTTTAATAAGCCGGATTATTATAAACAGAATTTCATACACGGATTTTTATACACTGTTTTTCATAATCGTATTTTTAATAAACCGGATTTTTAGAACCAAATTTTTAATAAAGCGGGGGTTTTTCATAGCAGGATTTCCAAACCTGAATTTATAATAAAACGGATTTTCAGAATCAAATTTTTAATAAGGTGGATTTTCATAGCAAGATTTTTAATAATCCATATTTTTAGAACCGAATTTTTAATAAGCCGGATTTTCAGAACCAAATTTTTAATAAGGTGGATTTTCAGAACCAAATTTTTAATAAGGTGGATTTTCATAGCAAGATTTTTAATAATCCATATTTTTTGAATCAAATTTTTAATAAACCGGATTTTCATAATCGAATTTTTAATAAGCCGTCTTTTCATTACCGGATTCTCCAAACCAAATTTCCATAAGAAAAACTACCCAAAAACAACCGCGTCAAAAAAAAAAAAAAAAAAAAAAAAAAACCAGAACCAAAGTTTACATATTATAAACAATTTTAGCCAAGATATTTTTTCTTCTAAAATTGTAATGAGATGTTAGAGGTTGGGGTTAAATTAGGTAAATAGATTTTCTATGGAAATGGTTTGAAAAGTTGAATGTCTTAAATCTTCATGATTCATGTTGACTTGTAATGTTGATGGTGTAAAGTTCGTTACTACCGTGACTGACTTGACTCTAGACTTTTTTCAACTTGTATGAAGACGAAGACAAAAAAAAAAAAAAAAAAAAAAAACGATGAATGTAATAAAGTAGTCTCTGGTAGTAAGTATTTTCATCCTGTTCGTATTTGTAAACCCTAAAGTAGAGAAGATTCAAAGATGAGTAGAAAAGAGAAAGTAAAGGGACCTAATTTCATCTATCAGTATTCTAAGACGACTAACTTCCCACACACTTCACTTCAGACTCATCAACTTCCGCCCTTCTTAATGACTACTAACTACTAATAGGAAAACTTGTCATCATTTACTTTAGCACAGAGTCCATTGACTCCTAATTGAATTTTTAGGTGAGTTTTTTTTTTCATATAGACCAATAGGATAAGAAAAAAGAGACTTTCACTCCCCAATTTTTTTATTTTCCCCAGGCGAATCCTCATCGGTACATTAAATTAAATTATCTTTTTATTTTTCACGACGTGACTTAACCACTAAAATAACTCGTTGGAGAGAGAAGCAAAAAAAAGAATCTTTTCCATCATTTCCCCAATCGCCATTTATAAGTCGGAGCTTTCTGTCGGTTCTGATTGGTTGGAGAAGTAGGAGTATACTAAGGATCACCACACTTCCGTAATGGTACCAATCTTTCACGCTTTGGTTCTAAAACTCAATTTTTACCTCTTAAAAGATATGGCTTTGTCTAATAAAAAAAAAAAAAAAAAAAAAAAAAATTTTCTCTCAAGAGAGAATGTAGAGAAAGTCCAAAGTGGTGAAAGTCCAGTGTGGTGAAAGTCCACTGTGGAGAAAGTCCAATGTTTTTTTTTTCTTCTCAATTCTAAATACCACAGTCTACTTTGATATACTTTCTTCAATAGAAAATATCCTCTAATATGGAGAAAGTCTCATATTTTTATACCATTTCTTATAACTTTTTTTTTTCTCCTTTACTTACATAAAGAAATATCTTCGAGTATGGAGAAAGTCAAATATTTTTTTAACTCTTTCTATGTACAGTGTTTCTTAGATTCTTAAGAATGCTGGAAGTCTCTTTTGTCCCATGATTTTTAGTAGGAACATAAGGAAGAGTAAGGTTGTTAAAAAATTAAGTATCAGAAAGAAAGAAAGAAAAAAAAATTTTTTTTTGTTTCTAAAAAAAAATTTTTAGGTTTTATTTTTTCTGGAGAAATACTAATTAATAAATACAAATTGAGAAGAAAAAATATTGAAAAGTAGGATAGAAAGTTAAAAATCAATCAATTTTCTACTATAATTAATATATTAAAAAATATTAATGATATTTTGAAAATTGAAATTTTTGGATCTATTTTTGAAAAGTCTATCTTACTACATTATTATATTTACATTACATCGTCTCAAAATAATGTCCAAATTTTTATTTTTACCCACTTGTTAGACAAACTTGAAGATAAATTTAAGCACTAACACTCCATCCAAANTATTTTACATTACATAGTCTCAAAATAATGTCCAAATTTTTATTTTTACCCACTTGTTAGACAAACTTGAAGATAAATTTAAGCACTAACACTCCATCCAAATTCAGATTCCTAGCTTCAATTTCCTTTTAGATAAAATAAAGTATATACTTGTATATACTTTAAATACACTTGTAAATTTTCAATTTGAAGAAATTTTTTCACAAAAATTTCTAATCTGCAAAGTTTAAAAAAAAAGGAAAAAAAAAATTTTATGCATTTTCAGACATCATGTTATNAAGGAAAAAAAAAATTTAATGCATTTTCAGACATCATGTTATTTGTGATTAGATTTTTTTGGATTTTTATATAAATATCCAATTTTTTCAAACTCTGATTTGAACCCTTAAAGTCTCTTTCTACAGCAACAGCCTTTAAGATTTGTAGTCGCACTGAAGATCAAAACTTCTGTACTGGTATTAGATTAATTTCTAAACCTGTACTTATCAAATTACTCATGTAGGAATTTTCGTTTTAATCTTAATCAGTAGTGTAAATCTACACTCTTTAGTTTGTTTGACAAGAAAATAGAGAAAAAGAAGAAGAAAAAAAACATAGTTTCGATTTCACATGAAATCTGATGAGAAGTGAGGGTGAAAGTGTAAGTATATAAAGTGATGGTTTCTGAGTGACAAGGAGAGAGACAAGATTTTGCCTAAGCGATGAAAAAGAGAAAAGAGAAAAGAGAAAGGTTGTAAAGTTAGGTTTTTTTGGGCTTTTTTTTTGGTTTTTTTTTCTTGGGCGTTTTTTTTTTTGAACTTTTGACTTGAAATTGGAATGCATAAGATCCTTGGGTGGATAAGGGTATTCTAAATTTTCCAGGGGGGAAATAGAATACCTATTATGANTTCCAGGGGGGAAATAGAATACCTATTATGAGAAAAAAGTAGAAGGGAGATCAGTAGTGAGAGAGTCTTCTTTAATTGATCAATAAATCTTTATCAGACGTCTTTCATTTCCTTTTTTTCTCTCATCCCCCCTTCCAATTCTCATTTTATATACACTTTCTCCACTTTTTTCTATACTTTTCTCCACGACTTTCCTCTCACTCCTAACGCATGTAAGCAAAATTATTATTATTATTATTATTATTGTCTTTGATTCCCACCCAACACATATATACTTTCTTCGATTTTCGATTACTTCATTTTCTTAACTTCAAAATCCATGTCGTAGTTTCATATTTTCTTCCTCCCCCTCCCCCCGCC
>NIPM01000008.1:1387231-1431651 GCA_002738285.1 Holacanthella duospinosa | reverse complement strand
TTTTTGGTTTTTTTTTTTTTTTTTTTTTTTTTTTTTTTTTTTTTTTTTTTTTTTTTTTTAGGGGTATTTCGGTGAAAGGACTTGGGAAAAATAGTACTGCCATCAGATCACAACCAGTTATACGCATTAGGACCACATTTCAGATCAAATAGGACACACAAATAGGAGAGTCAAGTAAAAGAATTGATTTTCGATACAAGAAGAAAAAAAATAGGACTATTATGGAAGAGAGTTGAGATGAAAAATTTGAAAGTAGGCTGCTCAAGACATACGGAAATACTGTAGGAGTTTGCCAAGTAAAAAATAAAAAATTTGCATTATTTTTTTTTTGATACTAACAAACATTTTTTTTTACTGATTTTTGTTTTTTTTTTTGTTATAAACAAGATCATAATGAATATAGAGTGAAAGTTATGTGAAAGCAATTTCATTAAAACATACGCATGTTTAAAATTTTTATTTATCAAATTTTTAATTTCATAAAATTTCATGTAATTTCATGCAAATTTTATGCAATTTCATACAAATTTTATGCAATTTCATGCAAATTTCATGCAAATTTTATGTAAATTTCATGCAAATTTCATTAAATTTTTATATAAATTTTATACACAAAAAAAAAAACAATAGAAGGCGATATCCAAAAAATTTAAACACTCTGTATCTACTTTCTCTCGATTAACCCATCGACAACTGTTTAGTGAAAGGTTTATTTTTTCGTTTTTTTTTTTTTTTTTAAATTGAAGATTAAAATTTGATCATTTCGTGATTGATGGTATTGATATGGATTAGGTAACCAAGGGACCAAAAATAACAAAAAAAAAAGCACTCCTAGATGACAAATAAAAACATGAAAACTACCCTCTCAAATTTCGTAAACAAGACCCTTGAGGTTATATCGACAAATAAGAACCAAAGAGAATTTTTTTTTTCAACATGAATTGAAGAGTTTTTGACAACAAAAGGAACAAGAAATGATTTGAAATCTTGTCGATTTTAGATGAATCCAAACCACTTTTAAAATAATTTTTAAGGGTTTTGGAGAAAGTCTTACTTTTTTTTTTTACTTTTTTTTTTTTGAAAATAAGTACTTACAACATACATATAATCCTTTAAAAAATTGAAGATGAGTATTATGAATTATAAGTTTTTGAGTAGTATAAGAACGAATAGAATTTGAAAGGAGGTCATCAATAACCTCCTCAAGCCTGTTGAACAAGGTTTTAAGTCCTAAAGGCTTAACTGTAAACTCAAGAGTCTAAAATTGAAATAAATAAATATTATAATCTATCCCTTAGAGTAAAGTCCTTACTAAGGCTCCTTATTCTTTCTATTAATAAAATGAAAACAATAGAATCTAACCATTTAGAATAATGAAATGAATAGTAAAGAAAGTCTTAAAGTTTCAAGAAATATCCAAAGTCTTGTAAGGATTTCTTATGTAATAAGAGAAAGTAGAAAGTGAAAGTAGCGTGTAAATTCTAATGGTTTAGAAATCCTTTTGAGGTTTCATTAAGCCTGAGTACTTTCTCAATGATGATGAACGCTGACTACAATAACCATTGTTGTGTAGACATATTTTCTAAAAAAACATTCTTGTTACTATGTAATAATGGATCTGTCTCTAATGCTTTCTCATCTAACTCCTCCTCAATCCTTTCATTTTCATTCANGTTACTATGTAATAATGGATCTGTCTCTAATGCTTTCTCATCTAACTCCTCCTCAATCCTTTCATTTTCATTCATTTTCTTAGAATTTTGGAGAAATTTTAATCTTAAGTTTAAGTTAAAATTATTATCAAATGGTAAGAAACATTAAGAAACAGAGTACTAATTAAGGTAATCATTTTCTTTCAATTATGTCTTAGTAATTATCATACTAGTTTAAGAAAATTATGATAGTAGAGTAATGGTTTTTTNATTTTCTTTCAATTATGTCTTAGTAATTATCATACTAGTTTAAGAAAATTATGATAGTAGAGTAATGGTTTTTTAGGTTTTAGATTGGTTGTATTTTACAGTACGATTCTAAATTTTAAATCCACTCTTTTAGAATTTTTTNTTTTTTTAGGTTTTAGATTGGTTGTATTTTACAGTACGATTCTAAATTTTAAATCCACTCTTTTAGAATTTTTTATTAAAATTTTTTTTTATAAAGTGAAGTTAATATACAAAAGGATAAGAGGTGAATTCAAAGTAGATGAAGTTAGCATACTAAAAAAAATATATATATATTTCAATTTCACATTTTACACAATTTTTTTATTATCAACGATTATTAGAACGGTTTTTAATAATCATAGTTTGAGAAAAAAAAATTGAATTTTTATATAAAAATTAAAACGATTTTATCTGATTTAAATCAAATTTTTTTGGAATTATTATTATTATTTTTTATTTTTTATTTTTTTATTTTTTTTTTGATTTTCATATTCCGAATGTCAACTCAGAAGAAAAAAAAAATTTTTTTTTTGTTCTGAAAGCTCATTCAAAAATAATTTATTAGACTATCGATTCATATAACTTCTTCATTGGTGACATTTTGGTAAAGTAGGTTTTATTACTCAATTTATTGATTTAATGAAATTAATTTTAATAAAGTGAAAGTCAAACTAGATAATCCGAAAAAATTTTTTAATGAATTTATACAATTTTTATCTTCTCAATATCATTTTTTTTTTCACAATTTTACAATTTTTTTTTTCAAAATTGAGTTGTTTGAAGTTATAAAATTTTTTATAAAACTAATTCCTACATTACTTGCTTAAATACAATACTAACCTAACTTTTCAACGCATTCACGGAACACATGCGTGTTTGGATAATAAAAAAAAAATCCAAAAATTCATTCATTTTTATTTTTGAATTTAAATTCAAGAATAATAAAAATCAATAAATTTTTCAACCCTGCTAATTAAAACCCTAGAGAGCCTGACTACTTTCTATTTTTCTTAAAAAAAAAGAAATGATTTTCACCAAATTGTAAAAGTTTTCTTAACCCTCTTTTTCTGTAATTTATTTTTCAAACTTGGTTCAAAAAAAAAAAAAAAAAAAAACTTAAGTAAACCCCGCCAATTTCAAAATAATGAGTCAGTAAAGAACTTCCAGATCAACCTAGAGGCAAGATAATAAACTTTTCAGTCAATAATTATCAAAAAAAAAGTAAAAGTTAATCTCATCTCATTGGTCTGCTAACTTTACTCACTCATTATTTTGAAATCACTATTGTTTACTAAGTCCCTTTTACTCAATTTTGATAAAAAGTAAAGAAAAAAACCCAAGTAATATTTAGTTTTGAAACATCCTGTATATAAAAAATAAGAAATTTGTCAGTAGTAGTTTCTGTCAAAGTTTGTTAAGATTTTTGTGATGATAAGGTAAGGGAGAATGGTGTTGATGTGGTCGTTTTGTATAGTCTCAGTGGACTCATAGGAGTTTTTCTGCCTTACTCCAACCTCTTCCTCAGGTTGAGTAAATAAACAGACGGGAAAGAGAAAACTCAACTTTCACTTCCTTCTCGCTTTCTTTCATTTCCTTTCNGGTGAAGAGGCTTCTAGAAGACGAAGAAGAAAAAAAAAAAAAAAAAAAAAAAAAAAAAAAGGAGAAAAGAGTCCCAATGGACTTTTTTTTTTCTTCTTCCTTCCAGTTATATATGTGATTCTGATTCCTATTTTTTCTTCTTTTTTTCTCTATTTGTTTTTCTTGAATAACGCACAGAGACTCAGTTTTTAGGTTCGTAAGAAATAAAATTTCATAGAGAGCTTTGAGCCCAACGGAAACAAAAAAAAAACCTCAATACATCTTTATTATTATTTTTATTTCATTTCAGTAAGTCTATATATTTTTTCTTATTTACTTGAGTGAGTTAGTCGGAAATAGGTCTTGTCAATTTAATTTTTTGGACAAAGACAATTACAACGAAGCGAGATGATTGTTGACACAGTTGTGACATAACTATCACCTGACAATTTTTTTTTTGTGAGAAAAAAAAAAAAAAGAAGAAAAAAAAAGTACTTCTGAGTGTAGCTAATAGCTTTACAATGTGTACAATTATGTTAGCTTTTAGAACACTTAGAAGTAGAAAATGAACACAAAAAAGTACAAAAAAATATAAAATTTTTGTAAAAATCACTACTAATATAACAAAAAAAAAAAAAATTTTTTTTTTAATTTTAGTAGTGATTTTTACAAAAATTATGGTACAAGCCTGGAGCGTTATTTTTTAAATAAAAATTATTTTTACAAACCTAAGTGTTTTTTTTTCTTACAAAATTTTTTTTTTTACAAATTGAAGTGTATTTTTTTATATTGAAACAATAGTGTAATACATTGATTTTTGAATAATTTTAAATTGACTTACCTGGTGTAAAAGCAATGATGTAAAATATAAACAAAAGTATGAGGAACTTATTGTTAACTAAACTTTCTCTTGAATCCATTTTTTTTTNAATGATGTAAAATATAAACAAAAGTATGAGGAACTTATTGTTAACTAAACTTTCTCTTGAATCCATTTTTTTTTTCTTGTCAGTGACAAATTTAAAAGATCCCGCTTTTAACCATTTTGAATTTGATACTAACTAACTAACTAGTGTTCTTGATTATTGTTTGTAGTTGTTGTGTTTTTTAGTAATTTGTACATTAACACTACTACTACTGTAGTAAAAATGAATCCAACTAATCATGATTTTTTGTACAGGTTGATCAATTTTTTTCTTCTTCTTGAGAGTGGATAGATGAGAAATTTTGATTGTATTTTTTTATATATAATAAAGGAATAGGNTTTTTTTCTTCTTCTTGAGAGTGGATAGATGAGAAATTTTGATTGTATTTTTTTATATATAATAAAGGAATAGGACTATTTTTTAAAACTATTTTTGAACTAAGGAGTTTGAGAATAATAACAATAACTTTTGATGTTGAGAAGAGATGAGTTGAGTATAGAAACTGCTGACAAGAGACATGGATAAGAACTGAAGAAGAGAAAGTGGATGCTGGATGTTCATAAATGAAGAAAATTGGGATGTAGGAGGCAAAATAAGAGCCAAAAGCTATTGGTCCAGCTCTTGGTTTTGGATGCTGGAAGCAAAAATGAGAAAAGAGTTGAGTTTTTAGCAAAATCTCAAACACCTTTCACATAGTAGTGTAGTGGTATGGTGACAAAAGGGCACAGTCGCAGATCTCAAAACTTTGCTAAGAGTGGGTTAAAAAAAAAATAAAATTTTTTTTTAAGAAAGGTTTTTAGGAAATATAAACCTTCATCATTGTGTTAAGTGGAGTTAATTTGAAATTATGAGTGCAAAAGAAAACATCTTCGGAATTAATATTTTGGTATTTTTTTTTTAATTTTCAAAGAATTAATGATTCTGTCAAAATTTGTGGAAATTTTTTGCACGAAAAAAATTAGTTAAGAGAATAATTAGTGATAAGAGTATACGCTGGGTGAAAATCCGTTATGAGAGTATCCGTTGCGTGAAAATCCATCGTGAGTGTGAGTGAACGTGGCGTGAAAATCCGTTATAAGAGTATCCGTTGCTTGAAAATCCATCATGAGTATATGTGGCGTGAAAATTTGTTATAAGAGTATCCGTTTCATGAAAATCTATCATGAGTATACGTGACGTGAAAATCCTTTATAAGAGTATCCGTTGCGTGAATATTTATTGTGAGTATATGTGGCGTGAAAATCAGTTATAAGACTATCCGGTGCGTGAAAATCCATTATAATAGTATCCGTTGCGTGAAAATCAATCATGAGTATACTTGGCGTGAAAATCTGTTACAAGAGTATCCGTTGTGTGATAATGCGTTATAAAAGTATCCGTTGCGTGAAAATCCGTTGTGTGAAAATCCATCATGAGTATACGTGGCGTGAAAATCCATTATAAGACTACCCGACTCGGGTAGTCTTACCACGCATCGGGTAACCCGATGCGTGGAAATCCGTTATAGTACCATCCGTTGCGTGAAAATTCATTATAAGAGTTTCCGTTGCGTGAAAATTTTTTTTAAGAGTATCCGTTACGTAAAAATCATAAGTGTAAAAGTTGAATGAAAATGCATCATTAGAGTATCCCTTCCGCCAAAATCCATCATAACGGTATTCAATGCGCGAAAATCCGTCCGACAAAATTTACATCGCTAAACATGATACAAAAAATTAAAAACAAACAAAAAAAAAATCAATAATAAAGAATCATATGTAACAAAAAGTCAACAATCTANGTTGCGTGAAAATTCATTATAAGAGTTTCCGTTGCGTGAAAATTTTTTTTAAGAGTATCCGTTACGTAAAAATCCATCATAAGTGTAAAAGTTGAATGAAAATGCATCATTAGAGTATCCCTTCCGCGAAAATCCATCATAACGGTATTCAATGCGCGAAAATCCGTCCGACAAAATTTACATCGCTAAACATGGTACAAAAAATTAAAAACAAACAAAAAAAAAATCAATAATAAAGAATCATATGTAACAAAAAGTCAACAATCTAAAACCCTACAAAAAAAATCCACAAAATTTACAAAAAATCATTCGATTGTGAAAACAATAATCCTTTATTATTCTTCATAAATTNAAAAAAAATCCACAAAATTTACAAAAAATCATTCGATTGTGAAAACAATAATCCTTTATTATTCTTCATAAATTTCTTTAATCACTTAAATTTTCTTTCGGTGATTTTCAAATCGTTGAATTTCTAAAGCACTAAATTTCACATTGTCTTTTCACAATTGGATTTTCAGCCTCATAATTTTCTTTCCCATTTTGTTTTCCCATTCCACATTTCCGGACATAAAATTTTAAGGATCGATTTTGAACATGAAATTTTCACCTCTGAATTCCCAATACCAAATTTCCAAAGTTAAATTTTCACCGGTAAATTTTTCCGCTCCAAATTTTTATAAAATAATACATATTTTTCCGCTCCAAATTTTCATAAAATAATACATATTTTTCCTCATACTTTCTAATTCCTTTCTCCAATCCTTTTTATAACTCCAAAATCTTCTAAATCTTACCATTTCCTCTCTTCGACGTAGTTTATTCACCAAAATTCACTCATGACTACTACAACTTACTACCTCTTCAACTTTCTCAGTGACATATGTGGTTCTGTGAACATATCTAGAAATCTATATGCTATGAATTTATTCGTTTTCCTCTTGGGTTTTGTTGATTGGTTGGTAGTATGACCAGTTAGTTAAAGGAACCTAGCCACAATAAAAAAAAAGATTCTCTGAAACCGTAGTTGGTTGAAGTAAAAGAGAGTTATTAGTGTAGATGTTGTCTGGTGGAAAGATCAAGGAGCGGAAATTAATAGAAGAGGGTGGGGAGGGGGTCCTTGGAACTTTACAACCAATAGGAGTTGTTGATTCTCTCTAAGCTTTCGGTAGACGGAAACCATCAACATCTCCCTCTCATCTTAAGATCTCCAGGAGTCTTTCCAATTATGAAGCTTTTGAGGGTGACATAATTGAGTCTTTCCTCTTTTTTCTCCATTGTTTGACCACCCTTTCAATTATTTCCACACGGTCCTTACTCACCCTTCGAAAAACACCTCAAAAAAAAAAAAAAAAAAAAAAAAAATCCACCCTCTAAATTCCATTTTTAAACCTTCAATTTCAAAATTGAAAGTATACTACAGTGGATTTCGACTATAACAGATTTTAAGGACCAAGAAATTCGGTTCATAACACCCGATGTTTATTATAGCCGAATAATGAACAAATATTAAATTTAAAGTTATGTTCATAACATCCGATGTTTATTATAGACGAAAATTGAACAAATATTAAATTTAAAGTTATGTTCATAACATCCGATGTGTATTATAGCCGAATAATGAACAAATATTAAATTTAAAGTTATGTCCATATCATCCGATGTTTATTGTAGCCGAATAATGAACAAATATTAAATCTAAAGTTATGTTCATAATATCCGATGTTTATTATACCCGAATACTGAACAAATATTAAATTTAAAGTTATGTTCATAACATCCAATGTTTTATTTTACTTTTCTTAGTTCAATTATTTCCTTTTTCTAGATACTGCTACTTCACAATCCAAATAAACCAAGAATTGACTTGAACAGAAAAAAAACGTAAATAAAACTGTGTGGAATATCTTCAGAATTCTGCAATTCTAGTTATTTACTCACGATTTAGAGATGCTATAATAGTTAATGAAGAATAATAGATAATTAAAATTTGACAATAATAGTCTAATTTTTGTTCACTGCGCCAATGAATAATAGAAAAAAATGTTGGTGAAGTGATTCAAAACTTCAATTCTTCATTCATTCACAACGAATTTTATTAAATTGGCATAACTTTTTCAACAAAATAGAATCTAGTTCATCTCTCACGATGATAGTGAAATGAAGAGTTGGACCGCAAGATATGGTTGATTACACCCGAGTGTTCATNAGAATAATAGATAATTAAAATTTGACAATAATAGTCTAATTTTTGTTCACTGCGCCAATGAATAATAGAAAAAATGTTGGTGAAGTGATTCAAAACTTCAATTCTTCATTCATTCACAACGAATTTTATTAAATTGGCATAACTTTTTCAACAAAATAGAATCTGNTTATTAAATTGGCATAACTTTTTCAACAAAATAGAATCTGGTTCATCTCTCACGATGATAGTGAAATGAAGAGTTGGACCGCAAGATATGGTTGATTACACCCGAGTGTTCATTTTAACCGAGTTCATTATAACCGAGGTTTTTAATATTAATTTGTCTATATCTCTAGTCAGGGACCGGTGGTTCAGGTTCATTATAACCGTGATTCCATTACACCCGAAGTCATAATAGGCGTGGTCCACTGTACTACCTACAGGACTACAGTAAGTTGAGTTATTAAGTTATAGAAGGTCAAAATGTGTCTACACAACCTTGATGGATTGGTTCCAATAATCCACGAAATTCTTCTTCTGTAAAAAAAAATATGAGTAAGTACTCTTGGATGACATAGAAGGATTATCACTTCACACGGTTTTCTCAGTGATTGGATAGGATTGGATGAGAGTGAATTTTATTCTCAGGGAAATTTGAAAACTTCACACAGTTAAACAAACAAAAGGTCGTAATATTCTCAAAGTTGGACTATAAAATGAACCACCGTTGACTCAGACTTGAAAATGTCCTGCGTCTGATCATCTTTTAGATCTTATGATCCATGAAATGGAATTCTACTTTCTCTTGTCTCGCCTCGCCGGACAGTAAAAGCAAGAGAAAAAAAGCCTTAAGGACCCAACAGGACAAAGTCTCCTTTTGGCTATATGGGAAATGAGAAGTTTAAATGAAAATGAATGGAATCTTTCACCAAAAAAAAAATAATATTTTTTCAACTCGATTTTCTATTACATCCGCTTTTCTCTCGATGCCTTTTCTTTCAAGTTCCGTTTTTCGTTTTGGAACTGACATTTGAAGAAACGGAGAAAGAGTTCTCTTTTCTTTTCTTTTTTTCCCTTCATTTTTTACTTTTGAAGGAAGAAAAGTTGGAGAGACTTTTCAATATTATTGAATTTTTGGAAATAAGTTTATAAATTTTTGTTCTAGTGGGAATTTGATCAGTTTTCTTTCATCGACTAACAGTAGCGGTGGTTCAGTGGTCATTAATGTTTATATACAGGTTGGTTAATATTTTTTTTATCTATTCAAAGTATGATTCTGAAATGATTGTTTCTTTTAGTAAAAACTATTTTTTAAGACTATAAACTGATTGGCTGTTGAGTGTTGAGACTTGTTTTTTGACTTTAGAATGACAAAAGTTGATTATATTTCGTCATCCTCACCATCTGGTGTCATTGTTGAATACTTGTAGTCATTGTTTCGATGGTTAGGAGAAGTCCCATAACTTTAAAGAAAAAACCCCCACCTCATTCGTAACCCTGTGACCCTGTCGTAGTACCGCGTTTTACAACAGCCATTCTTGTTTTTATGGTCAAAAGAGAAGCATCTCATTCGAGTTTACTATTAGTTTTCACAATTACTCGGGAAGGAGGATGTCGATTAAATCTACCTCGAAAGGAAGTCGGAATCCTTCAGAACCAGTGATGGGCAACCCAAGCGCCTATCCCAACCCCATCCCAACTTCAGAAATTTTTAAAGTCTCCCCAACCCAACCTAACCCAACTCCGAATTTTTTAAAGTCTCCCCAACCCAACCCAACCCAACTTCCGAATTTTTTAAAGTCTTCCCAACCCAACCCAACCCAACTTAAAATCTCTTTCAACGCTTCGTATCCCAACCCAACCCAACCAAATCCCAATCCAACCGGTTGGGTTTGGTTGGGCTGCCCATCACTGTTCACAACATTCAATGTAATATATACATATTGGCAACGCTAGATAAGTACAATTTTGGAGCAAAAATATATCCCAACTAACTAATAGTACAGTTATAGCGTGGCCCAATGTGCACCTCTTCCACACAAAAGGCCTAGTATGCCACTTTGATGAGCCCAGAGGGATTGATTTCATGACCCAAAAAACATTCAAAAACTGACAAATTATACAATTTGTTACAGTGACACGAAGTTACCTCTGGTTTAACATCAGGAGTGGATGTAGTCCCTCCTAGCCACGGGAAGAATGTGGTGATTATAGATCAAAAAATGGTCCATAGATCTGTCCTCCAAGAAGTCAGTAGCTTAACATCTGAGATCATTGCTCATGCTTCTGTACTGAACGATTTGAAAGACATGCCTAATTTCATCAAAAGCCTTTCAGAAGCTGTGCAAAAATTAAATTCACCGGCACAATACCAATACGAGAAAAATGTATTTGAGCAAGAAGAGATAATTGAACTTCCAGATCCGTTGGAATTGCTTTTGGGAGCAGTTGACTCTGAGACCCAATCAGAGAATCGAATTGATGATGAAGAGGGCAGTGACTTTGCGCAGTTCCTTTGTATTTTCCAAGCGAAGAAACGTTTTGTCCAGATGTTGACCCAGTCGTGGCGACGTCATTCGAAAATATTTTAAAGCAATAGTTCCCGAAAGAAACAATGAAGGGAAATTTGAAAATCCAATCAAATTGTTGACTTCTCGGAGTGTCTAAGGTTAAGGGAGAAAATTAAACGAACCAATCAGAAGGCTTGTTGTAAGTATTAGACATGTCATTAGGCTTAGCAAATAACCACCTCTTAAACATTTTACACTTTTTAATAAAATTGGGAATAATTGCCTCAAAGTAGGGAATTACCACAAAGTTGAGAATTCCATCAATGAGGCAATTCCCTAATTTGAGGCACTTCCATACATATTGTTTACTCAAGCTTATTGATTTACAAAACGAGCCTTCTGATTGGCTAGTTTTATCTAATAACTATGCATCAACTATAATGCAAATGGGATATGCAAGGTGGGCTACACCCTCAATATGTACCTTACAAAAAAAAATCAAAATTTTTTAAGTAAATTAAACATAGCAACTTAAAATAAGACTTGAGATAACCGAATTGTAAAATAAATCTAAAAATTACAATAAGTAAACCTGAGAAATTAAGTAAACCTAAGAAACCTAAAATACAGTGCGGGAAAATATTTTACTCAAGGTAGTAACCCCTTAATAGTTACATAATTTCTCTGTTTGTAAATCAATCTGCATAAAAATTTCAACGAATATGGCTATTATCAATAGAAATATTCATGCAAAATTTTGGAAAGGTGAGTTGCAGGGGAGCCAAATTTTTAAAAAGAAACTAAAATTGAAAGCGGAGAAAGCTGGAAATAATAATTAACATTTCTATTGATAATAGCCATAATTTGTTGAAAATTTCATCCAGATTGATTTACAAACATAGAAAATATATAACTATTTCCTACTTCGAGTAAAATATTTTCCCGCACTGTATTTATTAGAATACTTTTATACTAAATTTGGTCCTACATTTCCGCTGTGTTAGAAGTAAGACAAACCAAATTAAACAAAAAATGACTTATTTTTTGAAAAATTCCTATTAGCGCATTTTCCTACCCAATAAACAGGCTAGATAGTCGATACCAACGAAATAATTAAAGTGAAAGCCAAGAATGACACACAAAAAAAAAAGATTTACCACTCTGTATAACCATATACTCATTTCAATTAATAAAAATTTGAAAATTATGTAATTTATAATAATAAATCATCTAAATCTTGAGAAACTACTTTTTCAATTTAAAAAATAATCAATAATAAAATCTCAACTATTTGCTCATTTTTGTGTATTGGGTTTTCCCTACATCTTCTTCTTCTAACAAATCCATCATGTCAACTTATACAACAATGGAATTATGCATCATCTTGACTTTTTGAGATTGATTCCATCTTGCTCTTACTTTCTCCCTTCTCCACAGAGTTTCCAAACAATTCATTCAAAAAAAATTTTTTTTTATTTTATTTTTTTCATCCCCTCGAGTGGATCTGAAGGAGGGAAGGAATTGAGCTCCTGAATCTCAGTTCAAGAGGCTATAATTTATGGAAGTGACACTTGAAAGATGAACGATTTCTACAAAAGTGAAAGTATTATAAAGCCATTTCCACTCTCCCAATTCATTCTTATAGAGGGGAAGAAAAAAAAATATATAATATAATGGAGAAAAATACGATCAGACTAAAAGCGTCTGACAATGAGGCAAAGGGAAGGAGAGGGGGGACTTTGAAAAATTTTCAACTTATTCAAAATTTTTAAAATCATCAGGGAGCATAAGTTCCGAAGCTTATTCAAACCCCTTGATCCAATATTATAAAAAACAAAAAAAAAAAGCAAAAAAAATCAAGATTTCCATCAAATAAAGTAATATATAGGATAGGGTGAGAAAAGACTAATTTTTGGGTTGTCATAGTCAGACTCTCTCATTCAGTTTAAAAACTCAGCCTTAGGGCATGCAGTTTAAGTTAAAGGGTTGAGTTAAGAAAAACCGGAAGTGAAAGTGAAAACTTTCTCTTCTAGTTATGTTATATAAAAAAAAACAGGTAACAATGTTACTACTAACCAGTTGTGTGTGTGTCTTGTGTGTAAAAGTACTGATAGGAGTAAAAATGTATACAAATTTGTTAGAAAATAGTTAAAATAGATGGATTTTGGACAAGTCCATTTTTATTACTCACTTTCTCCTGTTATGAGAGAAAGTATGATGGATTACTTACATAAGTAGTACTACTAAAAAAAAAATTCAATAAAAGAGAAATGGAAATTTTTCAATACTTTACATTAATCCTGTCATATTTGCAATACTTAATAGCATACGATCTGATAGCCGTCTGTAGAATGATGTTGATGGCTTTTAAGTGGATTTCATAGAAGGGACAGGGATGAATGAAAAGTTGAAGAATTATGAACGAAAAAAGTGAAAGTTTTGAAAATTTTTTTGACTTTCACCAGAAGTAAACTTTTCAAAATGAAAAAAAATTTTTTTTTTTTTTTTTTTTTTTGATTAAATTTTTATAAATTTTGTTAGATTTATCAAAATTTTTGAGAACCAATCTGTTCAATCAAGCCGTCGCGTCAATCTGGATTGACGGGTTTAGTAGTTGTTTCGTCGTTGTTAAGACGCCGACACGGTTGAGTAAATTACGCAATCCAAGCAACTCGTTTTCAACTCATTGAGCTTAGTTATTAATTTATACTTAAATTTTGAATTTTTTTTTTAATTTTTTAATTTTTTAAAAACTCATTTCAAGATTTGTAAAACTAGTGTCAAAAAGTAAGAGAAAATGACTGAATCAACTAAAGATAGTCGAACAGTGGTTGAACCTATATTTCTAGCACCATTAGAAATAATAACACCAGCGTCATCAAAAAAACTAATGATTTTAGATTCAGATTGTCCTCCAGGTCTTGAGCATTTGGCCCCACTTGATGGATTGTACGTTCATCAACTTATGGAAATGATTGAAAGTAAATATTAAATTATTAAAAGTTATTTGATCTATAGGCGGGATTTTCAAAAAATTAAAAAAAAATTTTTTTTTTTTGCCTTTGTTTTCAGTTTTAACTGGAATTGAGACAAGTAATCGTTATGAAGTAATGGATGGTAATGGACTACGAATTTTTTTTGCTGCTGAAACAACTAATCCTGGAATTACTTTGACTAATGGTTCATCAAGACCATTTGTAATTCAATTACTTAATTCCTTTGCTGTTCCAATTTTAACGATGACTCGTGAGTGCTCATGTTCAGTGGCTTGTTGTTGTGGGTGTTGTGGTGGTAATGTAAGTCTTAATTCTTAAGAAGTAAACTAAAATCTACTTACCTTTAATTTGTATCACTGAACTCTAACTTTTGTCTTCTGATTGGTTAATTGATAGAAAGTAGATGTAACCCATATCAGTGGAGTATTTCTTGGAAGTGCTATCCAAAATTCTGGTTGCTGCACACCTACTTTTAAAATTATTGATGAAACAGGTCACATTTGTTTTATAATTCGTGGTCCTTGCTGTGCATGTTGTGTGGTGAGTTATGACTGTAATTTTGTGTTCACATGTACAGTCTGGGAGAGGCCGATATTTTACCTAGCTAAGTCGATGAAAATAAACCGGTTGATACTTATGATTGTCGGTTTAAAAAAATTTAGTGGGCTTTTTTATGCCCACAACAGAAATTGATGAAAAAATTTTTTGAACTTTTCTGATCCGGCTGGTGAATTTTTTAATCAAAACTTGATTAATATCTTTTACTAATTTTAGTGGAGAAGTTTGGTAATAGTAAAAAAATTTCTGTTAATTTTTGTTGTATTTTAATTTAGGTAGAATTTCTAAGAATATCTCATTCATTATTCATTCATTATTATTCATTAAGTAGGATTATTTTTAATTTATTTTACATTTTACTTATCACTTTTAATTTCAAAATATTTTATAAATTTTTAGATAATTTTAATCCTAGTTCTCTTTTAGGATTATTTGAATTTTTATATTTTATTATTATTCAAGCGCGCGTAATTCCTTTTGATAGAACGATGGGTAACTTAAATAAACTTATTAATTGATTAAGTAAGGTTAATGACCTCTGGTTTGGTTTTGTTAATCTAATTGATACTTTGTGGGATGATATATGCTGATTTTTGCCACTATGACTTGTAAATTGAGTAACAATCTACAACAAAGTTGCTTTAAATTTCCAACTTTTCTCATTTTTTTTTTCCACTTGTCCTACCGGTGAGTAATTGGAGGATAAAAAAGATTGGTCAATTTTTATACGGCTATAGAACGTTAAAATATTTTGAGTAAAGTGAGTAATAGGTGGAAAAAGATTAGCGATTCAAATTATAGATTATTATCTTCAATTGATCGTAGGGTTTCTCATCATTTTCAATTTTGTCAAAATTTAAGTTAAAATTAAATTTAATCAAAATAAAAATAAGCATAATTTAGTAAAATCTAACAAAAAAATAGAAACCATGTGCAGTGGTTTAGGAAAAATCCATTTTATCCGCTATTTCCCCGATCAACCCACTGCCCGGCGTTTTCACCGACAGAGTTCCTTTTTTCATCGCCTTCTCCTATACTGTTGGGATGTAAAACAATTTCGTTTTTTTTTTTTTGCTAAAATGAAAAATTTTGTTTTCTTATAAATTTCGTCCAGGATTGCTGTGTTGCTGATTTTCACATTCTGCTTCCGGATGGTATGACTGAGATTGGAATAATTCAAAAACAAGCTTCAACATCAATGTCTGTTTCCGATGCTAATACTTTTGGGGTCACTTTTCCACCTTCTTTGTCACCAAAAATGAAAGGTCTGATTTTAGCTGCAGTTTTTGCCATTGTAAGTTCAAAAATTTTATATAAATTTTTACAAATCAAATCAATACATCTTTAAATGTCAAATTTATTAAATTTTATTACAGGATTTTGGATTCTTTGAGAGTTCGTCCAATCCTAGACGTCGACGACGACTTCACAGTTTCTAAATAATTGAAAAATTCTAAATAGACATGAAAACAATGAAATCATAAGAAATCATGCAATCTCAATCAAAATTTTAAACCTTGAACAAATTAATTTGATCCAGTACTTAATTTGGATCAAAAATAGTTCAAAACAGTACTCATTTCACTTTTTATTGACATGAATACCATTATTGTTTTCATAAGCGTTTGTTATGCAATAAAAACAAACAAAAAAAAAATTTAAATATACCGAGTTGGCAACAGTGTTTTTTTTTACCGCTCTTCATTTCAAAAGCGTCATCCAATTTTGCTCAAACTTTTGACAAATTTTTTTGTAACTATTTCTATAGTTTGATTTCCTACTTTTTTATTTCTCATATTACTATCAAAAAGTAGAAAAGTATAGTTTGAACACTCGTGACTACTGTTCACAAAAGTCTCTAAAAAATCCATTGTTGCCAACTTCATCAAATCAAAAATGGAATTTTCAGATTATCCTCCCGGTCTCGAGCATTTGGCTCGACTTGATGGTGTATATGTTAATCAATTTCTGGAAATGCTTGAAAGTAGTTTACCAATTATAATTATTCAAAGTTATTTGACCAATGAAGCGCCATTTTTAAAAATTTGTATTAATTTTTTTTTGATCATAGTCCTTTCTGGAATTGAGACTAACAATACTTATGAAGTAATGGATGCTAATGGAAAACGAGTTTTTTTAGCTGCAGAAACAACTACTCCTGGTATAACAATGAGATATGGAAAACATCGAGCATTTATAATTCAATTGTTGAATTCTATTGGTCATCCAATTGTTACAATCACTCGTAACCATGCATGCACACGTTCTTTATGTAATAATTGTTGTTCTACTAATGTAAGTCTAACTTTTTACAACTAAACTTATTACTAATTTCTATCCTGATGACTCAAGCTTTGTTCTGATTGGTTGATATAGAAAGTCGATGTAACTCATATCACTGGAGTATTCCTTGGGAGCATTGTTCAAGATTATGGTTGCTGTTCACCGAATTTTAAAATTTTTGATGAAACTGGTCAACTTTGTTTTATAATTCTGGGTCCTTGTTGTGCTTGTTGTGGGGTAAGGTTATTTTTATTATTAAGTTACTAAATTAATATTGATTTCAATAATTTATTTCAAACCTTCTAAAAAGGAGGAGGAGTTAAAGAATTTTTGATGTCTACCAATCACAGTTTAGTTCGAAATTTTTATATAACCAAAACCAATTGAGCGATAATGTTATCTTAACTTTATACCTCCTTCCTTCTTCTGGACAGGTTTGAAAAAAATTTATTCTTTTTTTAGTTTTTCGTTGTTTTTTTTTTGTTGTTTTTTTTATAAAATGTAATTTTTGGTACAAATTTTGTCACAAGTGTTGCTGTTCTAGCAAGTTTCAAATTAAGCTTCCGGATGCCGTGACTAACATTGGAACACTTAAGAAGCAAACAACGCCAATGATGACTAAATCCGATGCTACAAATTTTGAAGTTACTTTTCCAATTGATTTGTCCCCAAAATTGAAAGTTCTCCTTTTAGCATCAATTTTCATTATTGTAAGTATAAAAATTTTATATAAATTTTTTTTTTCAAAATTCTAAAAGATCATAATCTACTATTAAATTGTCTGATAGGATTTTGCATTCTTTGAGACCTCAGCAAAACAACAAACCCGTAACCAGTTGAAAAATTTTCAATGAAATCTCATCGAAATCGATGTAAAGTATTTGAATAATTGGAAGAACTCTCTACACAGGTGAAAAAAAAAATGAAATGAAAAAATAAGCCAAGTTTCATTCAAAATTTGTGGAAAACCAAAAATTTTAAATCAATCTTGAAACAAATTAACAAGATATTTAATATTGAGCAGAAATGGTTCAAATTATAACAATCAAATTTACAATTTCTAAAACCGATTCTTGATTTTATGAAAATGATCTAAGTATTATGTATGTATTTATAATGTATGTATGTATTATGGAGAGAGACGGAAATGTTTATTGGTTTGGTTAAGGCAATTATTCCGCTCACGCCGACTGGATCAACAAATGACTATTTCGGTCACTCCGGCGACAGCATTAAAGGAGATTCTATTGTGGATCACTTTGAACCCTGAGGCTACTTTCGGAGAATTTAAGGATGAGTAGTGACAAGTGGGTGCTAATAAGTTCTTCGGAACCCAAAAATGGCTACCCTTATATCCGTTTTCGTTATCGACACTTATTCATTTTCCCGTCAGTAGGTTTTTGTGAGACAGAAAGTGGGACATGTACGGTATCGTAGTCTCAAGCCGTCGATAAAATAACCGATACTCGAGCCGGGAATTCATGGTGATCTGGGTCTATATACAGTTTTTTCTTGCTTTCATGTTTACCTTGAATTTGTTCAAAAGTAAGGAGTAAGTTATGTAGTCGTCTATGGGGAGTGCAATCTCTGGTATCTTCCTGCATAGCCCACTCAACAATTCCATGTGAGATTTAAATTTTATGTGTTGGTTTCCACATCCCTTAAGGATGCTCTGTCGGAAAAAGAATTGAAATTTAGAATATTTCCACTTATTTTCGCCGCGCCAAAAAGGTGTGCAATAGTTTCCACACTAATGATTAATGAATAATGCTGGGTTAAGTTGGGTTTGCTAAAAGTCCAAACTATGACTTATAAAGCGCTACAGTTTTGACCAAGGTATTCAGTATTTTGGTAGAGCTCCTTCAGAACTCAGTCTTGTACAATATCAAAAGGTTTTCTTTAACCGATAACACTGCTACTCGCAGTGATCGGCGCAAAATCAAAACCTTGGACAAGTTTTTCTGATGGACCTGCTTCAAATTTGGTTTTTACTAATCTGCGTACATCACCTGCGCACTTCAGTAGATTGACATTTTTGAAACTAAATTNGCGCAAAATCAAAACCTTGGACAAGTTTTTCTGATGGACCTGCTTCAAATTTGGTTTTTACTAATCTGCGTACATTTTGCTCACCTGCGCACTTCAGTAGATTGACATTTTTGAAACTAAATTCTTAGGTGAGCAAAATGGTAGCAGATTAGTAAAAACCTTCGGATTCCGGCTCCTCGTCACTTTCACTTTCAGTATCAATTGGAGGTAATGATTCTTCTAAATTGTCCAAGTCGTCGTCACTTTCTTGGCCCAATTCTTCTTCGTCTGTCCCGGACAAATCATCGTCTTCTTTGTAGTTGACACGTAACTTCTTTCTCATTGGTCGAGACATTTTAAAAATATTTTAAAATGACTCAAACTTTACACAACCTCTACAGTGTTTATGCAAATGACTACTGATCTAAGAGACTTTTATTTATTATGTAAGCTTTTGTTCCTCGTAGTAGCCTAAAATGTAAGGTACCTAGGCTCACTTAGAATTTCAAGGACATGTTCACATCTACGATTCAGTAAAGAAATTTTACTTTTAGTTTGAAAATCATCCAATAACTTCCAACTTGGTGGTAGTAGTCTAAATAGTATAGTACCTAGGTACATTTAGAATTTGTCTAGCCGGTTCAAGGACATGCCCACACCCACAATCAATGATGCAATTTTTCTTTGTTTGAAGATCATCCAATAAAAATTTTTTTTTCAAGGACATTCGGACAAAATAAAAGAAACTTCATACTTTTTACTGAAATAACACTATGAATACAACAGAATTTTGGTTTTTAGCAACACTGGTGACAAATGCGTATACAGTTGGTTGCATTACTTTGGAATGGGAGGGGCCGTTGACATTTGTGAATTAGAATGGATTCCATGATATGGAGACCACTCCCAAAATCACCGCCGTTGACTATTGTGTCTTTAGGATGGCTTCAGCTCCCTGAAGGACACTCCCAAAAACCGTCCTTAAATCTCGAGAAAACGTGCGCAGATCGTCGTTGACTTTTGCGTTTGCACGTTGACCGCCGTTCGAAAAATTTTGTTTTTTTTTAAAGAAACGTCCTTCTGGGGGTTAAGCAATAAATACTTGAAAATTAAAGAGAGTTTTCTTGTATAATTTTATTCTTAGAATAAAAATATTTCTAATAGGAGGATATTTCTATCTAAAAAAGTTACCATTTCGTTGAGAAAATTCTGCTATATAGGTAGCAGGATCGTAACAATATGAAACAGAAATAAAAAATCTGAAACAGACAGAAAAAAAAAGCTTGAAAAAATCATTTCATGATTCGTATTTAACTAAAGGTGAAATAATTCTTATAAGAGTTTTGAATAATACTTGTATTTTACTGAAGTTATATAAAACTAATTCAAGGAAAGTTATCCCATTCAAGAAGTTCAAAATAGTACATCAGTGTCGCAACTGTTTCAGTGGTGCGGTGTTTCATATCATGTTAAATTTAAACAAGCTGAATCATTCTTTAAACACTACAGTGTATTCAGATAGGAAGGCGATATTTCGACTCTATGCTTTCAAAAGCTTTCACAAATTACGACACAAATTACTTGTACGACACTGTAAGACAGCGAAAAGTTTTACTGAGGGAATTGTGGAAAGTAAGGAAGTTATGAATAATTTGAGAATGGGATTAGTATTTTAGGGATCGTTGGGTAGGGTCCGGGAAGTGACGGGGTTTGGGTTAGGGATTGGTTGGGTTTGGGAACAAATTGGGACAACAATTAAAATAAGGGAAAAATTAGAGGAATGAGTAGGGTCAGAGGTGAAAGGGATCACTAACCGATTAGGTCCAGCGTCCTTAACTTCCGTCCAGAGGGGTAAACAAAATCCAAAAACCTCCGAAATAATTCAAACCAAAAAAGACCATATATGAGAGATGATGAGTTGGTAACAGCCGGTTTTTGACTGTCTTTTTCTCATCCTCTTTTTCTCAAGATGGATGAAGCGTCGGTTTGGGAGAAATTCTCCCACACCGACGAGCCATCCACTTTGAGGGATGATTTATTTTTTTAAAGGAAGTGTGAAACCACTTACCTATTTAACAACACTTTTTGACCAATGAAAGTGAACAAAATATTCATAGCAACTATTTTCAGTAACTTCAGTAGACTATAATGTGTCAAAGTGTCTGACATACACCAATTATTAATTTCGCCTTTTTATCTGAACGGACTGTATTTCTTTCTTTCAATGAAATTATTTTTTTAAAGAAGAAACACTTAAAAGCTATACACTGAAGCGCTAGAACAAGCTTGTAATAGCGCTAGAATAGAAAAAAACTCAAATTCTATTTGTTTCTGATAATGAACAGATGATTTGACCGACGTAGCTAGAAAACGCATAAAACGCACAATTTTTTTTGCCCCAAGACCGCATAATCTTGCAGCAATATTTTGCATAATCGGAACGTCCCTGATAATTATTATTATTGTAAAACTCTATAGACACGGAAACAATGAAGTCATAGTAAATCATACAACCTCAAACAAAAAGTTTTAATCTCTGAATAAATTAATATGTACTAATATGTATCAATGGATCAAAAATATTTCAAATTGTACTCATATCACTCTTTATTGTGATGGAAACCATTGTTTTCATACGCGTTTGTAATTAATAATAAAAAATAACAAATTGGCAACAGTGCAGTGTTTCTGCCCCTGTTCGTTTCAATATCATTCAATTTTGTTCAAATTTATCACAACTTTTTTGTAATTTCTATAACTTTATATCTTACTTTTATGTCATTATTACTATCAAAAAGTAGAAAAATATAGTTTGAATAATTGTAACCACTATTCACGAAAATCTTTGAAAAATTCAGTGTTGCCAACTTCATCAAATCAAAAATGAACTCTTTAGATTTTCCTCCTGGCCTAGATAATTTGGTTCGACTTGATAGAGTATACGTTAATCAATTCATTGAAATGCTTGAAAGTAATGTAATAATAATAATTATTCAAAATTATTTGATCAATGAGGCGCCATTTTTTAAAATTTGCTTAATTTTTTGATCATAGTTATTTCTGGAGTTGAGATGAATAATAATTATGAAATAACGGATGATAACGGAGAGCGTGTATTTTTTGCCGCTGAAACAACTAATCCTGGTGTTACAATGAAGTACGGTAAAAGTCGGCCATTTGTAATTGAATTACTTAATTCCGTCGGTGCTCCAGTTGTAACGCTAACTCGTAGAGACAGTTGCTTGCGCCTATGTTGTTATCATTGTTCTGCTAATGTAAGTCCTAACACTAACAACCTAACAATCAACTACACTAATTTCTATCCTGATGACTCAAGCTTTGTTTTGATTGGTTGATAGATAGTAGATGTAACTCATATCACTGGAGTACTCCTTGGGAGTATTGTTCAAGATTCTGGTTGCTGTACAGGTACTTTTAGAATTTTTGATGAAATTGGTCAACTTTGTTTTATAATTGAGGGTCCTTGTTGTGCTTGTTGTCAGGTGAGAGTTACTACTACTACTGATTTCAATTTCTACAATGAATTTATATCACACCTTTCAAAAAATGGGAGGAGTTAAAAAATTTCCATGTGTACCCATACTAATCTAATCACATTTCAGGGCAAACTTTTTATAAAAAGACAATTTTGTAACCATGTATTTTAACTTTATAACCTTCTTCTTTCTGGACAGGTTTGAAAAAATTCATTGTGTATTATTTTTTTTGTATAAAATGTAGTTTTTAGGTACAAATTTTGTTTTCAGTGTTGCTGTGTTGCCAATTTTCATCTTATACTCCCGGATAAAACAACTGAGATTGGAACACTTCAGAAACAAACATCACCGGCAATGACTAGATCTGATGCTACTAATTATGGGATCATTTTTCCAATTAGTTTGTCATCGAAATCAAAAGTTCTCCTTCTAGCAGCAATTTTTGTCATCGTAAATATAAAATTTTATAAATTTTTTTATAAAACTATGTATTAATCTATTAAATTTAAATTGTCTCACAGGATTTTGCATTCTTTGAGACCTCAGCCAGAAGAGTAACTAATCGTCGTCGCTTTTAGCAGTTGAAAAGTTCTGAAGAAATGGAAAAATTTTCTACACATGGAAAATAATTGTCAAAAATATTTTTTCAAAAATCCAAATTTTCAATCTAAACTGGGTAAAAATTTTACATTCTTTATAATTTTCGACCATGATTGGTTCAAAATGATCTAAATATTAAATTCTATTATAGAATTTTGGATTCTTTGAGAGTTCATCCAATCCTAGATGTCAATGACGACTTCAAAATTTTTTAATAATTATTGAAGAACTCAATTTGGCAACAATGGAGTCATAGGAAATAATACAACCTCAATCAAAATTTTATTAATCCATGAACAAATTAATTTAATCCAATACAAAAATAGTTCAAACAAAAATAGTTCAAAACTGTACTCATATCAGTTTTTGTTGTTATGGAAACCATTGTTTTCAGGAACATTTGTTATACAATAAAAACCAAGGTTACTATGAGGAATTTTTACGTCTTTGATACGTTTGTTGTAAATTTCTCATAGCAACCTTGATAAAAAACAAAAAAAAAATATATATATATATATCAAATTGGCAACAATGCTTTGCCGTTCATCATTTCAGCAGCGTCATCCAATTTTGCTCAAATTTTTTGTAATTTCTATAGTTTTATACCCTACTTTAATTTTATATTACTATCTTAGAAGTAGAAAAGTATAGTATTGTACAATCGTAACCAATTTTCACAAAAGTCTCCCAAAAATCCATTGTTGCCAACTTCACCAAATCAAAAATGAACCTTTCAGATTCTCCTCCTGGTCTTGAGCATTTGGCTCTACTTGATGGATTATATGTTAATCAATTCTTAGAAATGCTTGAAAGTAATCTACCAATAATAATTAGTCAAAATTCGTTAATCAATGAGCCGCCATTTTTAAAAATTTCTATATTTTTTTTTATCATAGTCCTTACTGGGATTGAGACAAATAATCGTTATGAAGTACTAGATGCTAACGGACAACGAGTTTTTTTTGCTGAAGAAATAACCAATCCTAGTATTACAATGAGGTATGGTAGCGCTCGACCATTTGTTATACAATTACTTAATTCTTTTGGTGCTCCAATCGTAACACTCACTCGTAACTTCCATTGCTCACGACTGTACTGTGGTAATTCTTGTTCCACTAATGTAAGTCAACGTTTTCCCAACCAATTCTATTAAATTCAATCCTGAATACTCGCGGTTTCTTCTGATTGGTTGATTAGAAAGTTGATGTAACTCATATTACTGGAGTATTACTTGGGAGTATTGTCCAAGATTCTGGTTGCTGTTCATCTACTTTTACCATTTTGGATGAAACAGGTCAACTTTGTTATTTAATTGAGGGTCCTGATTGTGCTTGTTGTGGGGTGAGGTTACTTACTGATTTCTAACAATGAATTTATTTCAAACCTTCTAAAAAGGAGGAGGAGTTATAAAAAATTCTCGTGTGTACCAATCACCACAATTCAGCTCGAAATTTGTATCTTAAACTTTATAATACCGATCGATGCGGAATATGTAAGAATTTTTTTTTTTTTACTCTCCCATTTCAGCTAACCTTACTCCGCTTCTCATCTAGTGTTGAGGCTGACTCAACCAGTGTTCGGCATCCCGTCTTTCCCGTCCCCGTCCGGACGGGGACGGGGCCCCTTTTTTCTCTCAAAAGACGGGACGGGGACGAGTGAGTTGATTATTTGGAAAAGACAGGGACGGGTGAGGATGTTTAGTATGAAAGAAGGGTAAGACGGGTTTTTAGGAAAGACGGGGACGGAGAAGTCTGTTTTCTACAAAAGAGGGGGCGGGTGAAGACATTTCTTTTTAAAAGACGGGTGTTATTCAGGCACAGACTTCCAACTTAGCTTTATTGGAAATCGAAATTGCAATTATTAGAGCTCACTAATATAAACGTTTCGATTTTGATTTGGAGAGCTTACAATGTTATTGGTTTCGATTTCGAGGCTGAAACTTTATGGGTTTCGATTTTCAGAGTCTGAAAAGTCATAGGGTTCGATTTCGTTCGACTGAAAAGGTATGAATCTATTGTCTAGTTTTGGATTTCGATTTGTATTGAAATTGAATTTCGATTTTCGAAATCATTTTGGTATTCGAAATAGAAATCAAAATCGAAACCGAAATCAACTTTGCCTACCGAATCAAAATTGAAATTCAATTATTGTACAATTCAAAATCGAAATTCAAATCTAGCCAATACGAAATCAAAATCAAACTCCATATATTTTTTGACTTGAAATTAAAATGGAAATTTAGTACCCCAAGCTGATCGAAATACAAATTTATAGTTACAAGAAGCTCGAAATCGAAATTTTGATTGCGAAAGTAGGCAAAATACACAATTTCAATTTAGTACACTAAAATTCAAAATTAAGGGACGGGTAGAAAAAATTTTTTTATAGGACAAGGACGGGAAGGAAACGGGGAACTCTTTTATTATGAGAACACGGGGACGGGACGGGGGAAATTTTTTTTTAAGCAAAGACGGGGACGGGACGGGAACGGGTAATTGGGGTGCCGAACACTGGACTCAACAGGAGTTATTTTTAAAACCCAAGTGACAAAATATGCGAGGCAGGTCAGAGCGGGAGAGTAAAAAAAACTCAAAAAATTCTTACATATTCCGCATCTATCGGTACCTCTTTGCTTCTGGACAGGTTTGAAAAAATTTCATTCTGTATCGTTTTTTTTTTTTTTTCAAATGTATATTTTGTATTGTAAAATGTATTTTTTGGTTCAAATTTTGTTATCAGTGTTTCTGTGCTGCCGATTTTCATATTAAGCTTCCGGATGATATAAACTGAAATTGGGATTATTCAGAAACAAACATCACCGGCAATGACTAGATCCGATGCAACTAATTTTGGAGTCAGGTTTCCAATTGATTTATCACCAAAAATGAAAGTTCTGATTCTAGCATCAATTTTTGTTGTTGTAAGTAAAACAAAAACAATTATTTACAAAAAAATTATACAAATTAGTTTTCAAGTTATTAAAAATTTGTCCGATAGGATTTTGCATTCTTTGAATCATCAGCACAACGAAATACTCACNTGCGATAAGATTTTGCATTCTTTGAATCATCAGCACAACGAAATACTCACCGTCGTAATTTTCAAAGTTTCTGAATAAGTGGAAGAATTCGCTCTACAAACGCGAAGAAAAATGAAATCATAGAGAGAAAAAATTAAATTTTTAGTATAAATTTATAGAAAATTTTAATTTTCAATCCAATCTGGCAACAAATTTATAAGCTCTCTAATTTATACCAAAAAAATCTCATGAAAACGATATCAAGTTTCTGAAGGTTGTAGGCCTTCAATGAACAATAATTGACAGCCTGATACTTATCAAAAACGCCTCTGTTGTCAAGTAACCTTGGTATCATCAACATTGAAATTTACTAAAAATTTTGTTAAATTATCACTTTTTCTAAAATTTTATTCCTTAACTTTGTCAATTTACTAGAAAATAATAATTTGTACTGGTCCTCCGACGAAGAATAAACCACCTCAGAATTGAAATTTGTTTACAATGATTATTTCCAAATCAATATACAACACAACTCATATGTCGGCAAAATTTTTACCAAAATTATTGCTTACGCTCATACCAGAGTTCAATGACCTCTTACTTCTCCCTTTCATGTTAATTGTCTTAAATCGAAACCAAAATAATTCAATTGATTCAGTCTGATACTAGAAGTTGAACAGAGAAAGTCAGAAATTAAAATAAATATAATGAGGATTGGACTNTTAGAAATTAAAATAAATATAATGAGGATTGGACTAGTTTTCCACAATTACGTTAGCTGAACTAATAAAAATTTACAAAATTATTTAATATATTTGATTAAATATATTTATTAAATACAGTGGAATTCGTTTAATGTCACCCCCAAGGGAGCCCAAATTTTTGGTGATATAAAGCGAAGGTGACATAATGCGATATTGGCAATTTTTTTAACTTTGGTGTTTAACATAGTGTTTGGTGACAAAAAGCGGATTTGTGAATCTTGGTTTACATATTAANTGTTAATTGTCTTAAATCGAAACCAAAATAATTCAATTGATTCAGTCTGATACTAGAAGTTGAACAGAGAAAGTCAGAAATTAAAATAAATATAATGAGGATTGGACTACTTTTCCACAATTACGTTAGCTGAACTAATAAAAATTTACAAAATTATTTAATATATTTGATTTAAATATATTTATTAAATAACATCATTAATCAGAAAATAAAATTAGCAAAATTAAAGCGTACTTTGTAGAAACTTTCATCTGAATATAATGCTGTTTCGGAATAACCTGATACTATTCAATATTCTACCATCCACAGGTTATGTCTAGGTCACACAGGTCAACCGTATATATATTTTGAATCAATTTATTTTATCTTGCAAATTCGAATGATACCAAGCACGATTAGGTTGATTTGATGCATTTAATGATGTTTAATTTTAATTCTATGATATTTGACACAAAAACCAAGCGCATAGAAATATTAGAATATTAGTAAAGTAACTTCTAAAAACTTCTACTTGTGACATATTGAGCTAAAATTTTTGATTTTCATGCTCAACCAACAATACTTCACATCTCTAAAGAAAGAAATAGTGCAGAAACCTAAAGATAGGGATATCTTAAAAAGGCTAGGAACAGGCCGTGTGGTTCCTCGTTTAATTGCCAGCGTATGACCTACAAAATTGTAAGAGACTTATTTTAATATTAGCCATGATGGAAAGCTACACTAACTTAAACGATATAACCAATGATAAATTGGGATACAATCTCTACCTGATGACGTTTAAAATAGTCTTAGTTTTTTTTTAAGTTTGATACTAGGTAATTAATATGAAATTCTATTCAGACCGAATATAACTTTATCTAATTTATAAAAAAAAAATTTAAGCCGATTTAATTTGCCGATATATAGAGAATTTTCTTTTCAAATAAAAATCCACTAGACAACAACAACCATCCAAAAAATTATCAATTCCGAAGTGATTTTTTTTATTTGTCGGAGCAGTTCCAATTGTAATTCCTGTTAAATATCAATCATGAATAAATAAGTTCACGGAAATCCCCCCAAGCATTATTGTTGCCATAATGCTACAGANATAAATTGGGATACAATCTCTACCTGATGACGTATAAAATAGTCTTAGTTTTTTTTTAAGTTTGATACTATGTAATTGATATGAAATTCTATTCAGACCGAATATAACTTTATCTAATTTATAAAAAAAAAATTTAAGCCGATTTAATTTGCCGATATATGGAGAATTTTCTTTTCAAATAAAAATCCACTAGACAACAACAACCATCCAAAAAATTATCAATTCCGAAGTGATTTTTTTTATTTGTCGGAGCAGTTCCAATTGTAATTCCTGTTAAATATCAATCATGAATAAATAAGTTCACGGAAATCCCCCCAAGCATTATTGTTGCCATAATGCTACAGAAGTATAACTTATAGTAGTACTTCACAAATAAAAATGAATAGTTCAGATAATCCCCCTGGTCTGGAGCATTTGTCACAAATTGATGGATTATATGTTAAACAATTCATGGAAATGTTTGAAAGTAATCTACCAATACTAATTATTCAAAATTATTACATCAACCCACCATTTTTGAAAAAAAATTTTTTTTTTTTTTTTTTTTTTTACAATTTTTGATAAAAGTTATAGGTGGGGCTGAGACAAATAATCGTTATGAAGTACTGGATGCTAATGGACAACGGATATTTTTTGCCATAGAAATAACTAATACTGCATTTACAATGACCTACGGTACCAGTCGACCATTTGTTATTCAATTACTTAATTATTATGGTGTTCCAATTGTAACACTCATCCGTAACCGTGCCTTTATGCGTCCTTTCTGTGGTAATTGTTGTTCTACTAATGTAAGTTTAATTGTTTTCCAATCAATTATTACTAATATAAAATTTATATTCTCAATACTTAAGTTTTGTTCTGATTGGTTAAATAGAAAGTAGATGTAACTCATTGCACTGGAGTTAAACTTGGGACTATCGTCCAAGACTGTGGTTGCTGTTCACCAAATTTTAGAGTTTTTGATGAGAATTCTCAACTTTGTTTTATAATTCGAGGTCCTTGTTGTGCTTGTTGTGTCGTAAGTTTACTAAACTTAATGATTTTAATTTATTATGTACAAAAATGAATTTATTTCAAACTTTGGAAAAAAAGGAGGAGTTGAAACTAATAATATTGACCAATCATAATAGAGTATGAAATTTTTAATAAGCCAATCAGTTCTATACTTTACATAGCTTATAGCTCATATAGCTCAAATAGCTCATAACTTCGTTTGAAAGTTTGAAAGATATTCATTCTAAGTACTAAATCTAAACCGGAATGTCCAAGTCAAATTTTTGGGTTGGACTACCTGGAAAATCTAAGGTAATTGGGATATTGAGACAAATCATTCAGTAGTATGTACGGGGCGGTAAATGCGTCAGCCCTGGGGCTAAAATCTATTTTTGTTCACCCTAAGACCCTTTNAAGGTAATTGGGATATTGAGACAAATCATTCAACGTTATTATTTTATCTAAAATAAATGTAATTTGTTGGTAATTCTTATAAATTTTTGTTATAAGAATTGCTGTGCTGCTCAGTTTCATATTCGACTTCCGGATGATAAGACTGAGATTGGATCTATTCAAAAACAAGTATCACAAAATATAAATCTTTCCGATGCTACTAATTTTGGGGTCGCTTTTCCGAGTAGTTTATCAACGAAAATGAAAACTCTCATTTTAGCATCTGTTTTTGTCGTTGTAAGTCAAAAAATTAAAATTTTTAACAAAATTTTTTCTTTAGTATTAAGAGCTCAAGGTTAACTTATGAAATTGTATTACAGGATTTTGCATTTTTTGAGACTACACCGCAACCAAGAAGCAATAGATCTCTTCTTCATCATCATCATAGTTTATGAAAAAAATTTGAAAAATTTTTATACACACGGATACCACAATGGAATCTTACAAAATTAATATCAATCAACTTTTATCGTAGTTGGTTGAAAAATATGAATTTTTAAAATTTTCAATAAAAAAGTACAAAATTGGTCCAAATCGTTCCTAATGTAACTCATCTAATTCCTAATTCCCATGGAAACTATTGGGATTTTTCAATTATGGAATAAAAACTTTTCACTTTTCGTTTCTTACTTATGAGAAAATTTGAGAAAATTTGAGATAATCATGTGCTAGACTAAGTTGCTATGAGGAATTTTGAAATTTGATATTTTTTTTTTGTAAATTTCTCATAGCAACCTTGTGCTAAGAGAATAATTTTTAAAAAATTATTGTCTAGATCATAGCAAGTGAACTTTTTTTTTTTTGAACGCCCACTCTAATAGTAGAAGTAAAAAATTTCCATGACGACGAATGACAGTCTAAAATTTTAAATAATGCCATTATTAATTCAAAAACTGTCAATAATACTTTTGACAAATAAATTACAAATCAAATCAGATCAAATCAAATCAAACTGTAAAGTCTGTAATAATTGTTTGTAATAATTTTTATGAATATTTAGCCCTCCCACTGGAGGGCACAAGCAGAAATGATTTCTAAAATCTTCACAGTCCATTTGTAAAAAAAAAATAACCAATGAAACGAATTCAACCAATCACGTTACAACCAAGCTCAACAAGTCTCGAAATTACATCGACAGGTATGTAATTTTGAAAAAAAACTTTTAAAAAATAAACTTTTTCTAAGTTTTTTTTTTTCAAAATTTTTGTAAAAAAAAAAATTTTTTTTTTTAATTTTTTTGTGTAACTTACTCAATTTAGTTTCAGAGACAAATATACAACTGAGAGCAGGTGAGCTNTTTTTTTTAATTTTTTTGTGTAACTTACTCAATTTAGTTTCAGAGACAAATATACAACTGAGAGCAGGTGAGCTGTTCAAGAATGACCAATATCCAATATTATCAGGGCTTGAGTGTCTGCAACAACTGGACGCAGTTTTTCTCGAACAATTGACCCAAAGGGAAGAAGGAGAAAGTATGTTTTAATAATATAATTATTACAAAAAAAATTCAATATTTTAGTCAAATTTAACAAAAAAAAAAAAAAAAAAAATTTTTTTTTGATTAATTTTTACTAGTATTACCTGGTATTGAGCTCGACAATCAATACGTTATGAAGAATATTTACGGTCAAAGAATTCTGTCTGCTTCTGAAAATACAAATTTCTGTTTCCGTTTTTGTTTTGGATCCGCTCGACCTTTTGAAATCAATCTCTACAACTACACTGGAGATCGAGTTCTCTCTGTTGAGAGGTCAATGAGCTTAGGACTCTGTTGTGTCTGTGGGATCTGTTGTGGGAATGTAAATTATTAAAAATTTAATTACTTCCTAACAATTTTGTACCTAAATGACACAAATTTATAAAAAAAAATTTAGTTAAAAATTTATAATAATAATTTTCAATTATAATTCTTATTTAGAAAGTACAAGTGATTCATTCATCTGGTGAGTCTCTTGGTTATGTTAAACATGTTCTATGCACAATTCGTCCAACTTTTAAGATTTGCGATGTCAATGGCAAGGTTATTTTCATCATTCGAGGACCTAAATCTTGCTGTTTTGTCTGTTGTAAAGTTAATTTCAAAATTTTTACTCCTGATGACAATCAAACAGAAATTGGTCGAATTACAAAACACTGGGGTGGTATTCTCAAAGAGACCTTTACTGATGTTGACACTTTTGGAATAAAGTTTCCAAGGTCATTGCGTAAGTCAGNTGGTATTCTCAAAGAGACCTTTACTGATGTTGACACTTTTGGAATAAAGTTTCCAAGGTCATTGCGTAAGTCAGCTTACAAATTAGCGCTTAATTACTTGAAAAATAATTGAAAATTTGCAAAAAAAAAATTTNGTGGTATTCTCAAAGAGACCTTTACTGATGTTGACACTTTTGGAATAAAGTTTCCAAGGTCATTGCGTAAGTCAGTTTACAAATTAGCGCTTAATTACTTGAAAAATAATTGAAAATTTGCAAAAAAAAAATTTTTTTTTTTTCTGCAGGGGTAGATCTCAAGGCACTTCTGATTGCTTCTGCGTTTATAATCGTAAGAACCTAAATTCTATCCTATTCCTAACAATATCATAATTTATAAAAAAAATTTTTTTTTCAATTTGATTTATCAGGATTTCACACATTTTGAAACCCATGGATAAGCTCAATTTTGCAGGAATTTAGCCAGTTTCTGCTAATCAAGTTCAAAGTTTAATGAAGTTATATCTACTTTGTTATTATTAAGTTATTATGAGCAGCTGGTTAAGTTACTGTTGTTACTGAACAGGTACAAAATGTTACCCTATAAAAAAAAATTTACTAATTGCTTGTCGTTAATTTATTAAAAAATATCTATATGGTTAGTTTTGCGTTCAAGCCGCAACTAACTTTAAAGCGTGTGATCTCGAGAAATTCTGAACAATAAAATGGCTATTTGGTTCCTTTGTTTTTGTAATTATTTTGGACGGAAATTTGTATATTTAGGCTCACTATTCTCCACAAGTTTAAATACCACTATCCGTTTCGGAATCCAGTAGAGTAGGTGATGCAAGGCGAGTTGACAGAAGAGTAGAAGCAGAGGCAAGGAGTTCATTGGCTTGTTGGAGCGTCTTTGGATTATTTGTTAATTCTACAATCAATCAAATTTTAATTTGTCACTTATTGATGAAAATGGCTGGGAGATGACGAACCTTTCCTGAAGCGACGATACTGTTTGACCCAATCTTTTAATTTTGTTTCATCATAAGACTGTGTGAGATGTTCCGTCGTGTCCTTGAGACGTTCATTTAGCATTGAATGTAAAGAACTAAGCTGAGCTTGCGTATCCAAATGAATTTTGGACAATTGGTGAGTTAAAGTTTTAAGTTGATCTTCATATATTGAGGTCGTTTCACGTGGTGGGCGTGAGAGGTGTGGCTCTAATACTTGAGCTAATAGGTTTTGATGATCCTTGTCTTTATCTTTATTACTTTTCCGATTTTTATCTTGAGGCTGATGTAGTGATGTTCGGTCAAGAGCTACAAGGGATTGACTATTTTGACTTTTACTTAGGAGTGGACCACAGTAGCACCCTTCAGAAACACCCATTGGACCCTATAAAGGTCATCATATAAATTTAATTAATTACTAAAATTTGGATTAGAACTCAATTTTATAAAAATTCTAAGATGAGTTTCTTCAGACACAAGAGAAATTTAGCAGGCTTGAAGAGTCATCAAATTGATAATCAGCCGCAAATTGTTATCATCAGTAGAAACTCATCTGGTAGTAGGATTCGATCTCGGGTAGTGGGAAAAGTAAGAAGAGCTTGATACAACTCCGCCAGACTGGCATGTAGGTTAGAATGACTTAATTTAACTCACCTTATGTATATTTCCGGCTAAATCTAGGTAATAGAGTTCACCAGTTGTCAATGGTTCTGATGGTAAAGAGTCAATATTTGGTGGTGGAAAGGTACCCATTGATGGTTGGTTATGACATCCATAGGGTGACCATTTTGGCACTTCTTCTTTGGCGGTATTACTACTATTTGATACAGTTATTGTTGTCTTTGTTGTTGAGCCGGTTCCTTGACGTTGATCATCTTTGAGGTTACTGCTTGACACGCTTTTTGTTTTTGATCCCGTATTACTAGATTGGTTTGAACGCTTACTCGATCGTTTGGGGGTTTCTGATAAGCGAGATTCATTGATGACTGCTAACTCTGGTTTTGTTATTCCTTTACTATTTGACTCTTTGCTATGACCAGGTACTACGATTTCCTGACCTGACAATTTGTACGTTGAAGCTCTCATCTGATCTCGCTGCATTGGTGTCAATACAGATGGTGGATTTTTTATCACATGGGTCACATCCGAAAATCCTTTACGCAAGCTTATATCCAATGCAGTTTCATCTTGGTTGTTCTGAATAGTTGGAGATGATCCAGCAGAGAGAAGGATTTTAGTTAATTTCTTACGACCCATTGCAGACGAAATGTGCAGAGCTGTGTCACCATTCTTTAAAAAGTTAAAAATCGATAAGTTAGATTAGTAAAACAATTAGATATAAAAAACTGACAATACCTTGTTCTGAATATCAGTAAGAGTTCGAGCACTGAGTAGAATCCGTGTTACCCCTGCATGACCGTATCGGACTGCTGTATGAAGACAACTATCCCCATAAGTATTGACTAAATTTGGATTAGAACTGGCCAATAAGAGTTCTCTCGTACTCTGGTTATGCCCTGCTTGGCAAGCTAAATGAAGTGGTGAAAATCCACCTATTACATCATAAAAATAAATATCTTTGAATCTTACTTAAGTTAAACTGAATTTTAAAATTTTTACCTTTGTTTTGTATATTCGCTGTCATTGAGTTGGACAGTACTTTGACCAGTTCTGAGTACCCACGCCAGGAAACTTCGTGAAGGCATGTATTACCATGCTACCGAATAACAAAAGTTAATTTAACTACTAATTTAGCAAACTTACTAAATAGATAAGTTAGTTGTTATTAGTTATTAGCCATTGTTTTTTAGTAATTACTGAAAAATCTTGGTTCTCTATTGAAGCTCCATTTTCAATCAAAATTTTGACAATATTAAGATAACCAGCTGCAGCAGCGAGTTGGGTACAGGTACATCCCGCCTATGGATACAAAATGAATTACTTCTCACACTCTGTAGTAGTCTGTTTACGAAAAATCAATTAAGAACTCTCAAACTAAACCTTAGCTTAGTCAAGATAATTAATTCTAACTCCTACACCAAANACTGAAAAATCTTGGTTCTCTATTGAAGCTCCATTTTCAATCAAAATTTTGACAATATTAAGATAACCAGCTGCGGCAGCGAGTTGGGTACAGGTACATCCCGCCTATGGATACAAAATGAATACTTCTCACACTCTGTAGTAGTCTGTTTATGAAAAATCAATTAAGAACTCTCAAACTAAACCTTAGCTTAGTCAAGATAATTAATTCTAACTCCTACACCAAANTGAAAAATCAATTAAGAACTCTCAAACTAAACCTTAGCTTAGTCAAGATAATTAATTCTAACTCCTACACCAAACCTCATCAACAACCACAAAACCCTAAAGAAGTTAACTTTTTCAAAAATTAACAAAAATTAAAAAAAAAAAAAAATTTGTTTACGAAATCGAGTTCATTTATATCAACTCCATTGGAAATCAGTCTCCGAATATTCTCTTCATCACCCAATAAACAAGCAGTATGAAGAATTGGCCTCATCTACAAAATCACCCGATAATTAGCAACACCCAAACCCAACCATGTAAATTTAAATTAATACGTAGTTTCCGGTATCTCACCTGTTGTGATAAGTTTGAGTCCATTAGAGTATCCCTTCTTGTGGACACTTCCTGACTCTACAGTCAGGTAAAAACTGATACCTATACAATCTACAACACAGAGGTACTAGGTATCAGATCAGACACACAGNTCTACAGTCAGGTAAAAACTGATACCTATACAATCTACAACACAGAGGTACTAGGTATCAGATCAGACACACAGCTAAGAGATTAAAACCTTGGAATGAAAATGATACTTTTTATTTTTTTTATGGTAATGCCCTAGAGGGAAGATCTGTAAAAATTACCTGAGACTGAGACAGAGATATCGTATTCCNTCTACAGTCAGGTAAAAACTGATACCTATACAATCTACAACACAGAGGTACTAGGTATCAGATCAGACACACAGGTAAGAGATTAAAACCTTGGAATGAAAATGATACTTTTTATTTTTTTATGGTAATGCCCTAGAGGGAAGATCTGTAAAAATTACCTGAGACTGAGACAGAGATATCGTATTCCACATTCTTTACTCTTGTTACTCGTGTTCTCAATGTGTCCATATTTTATTATTCCATTGTTCTTCGTGTTTTTTTTATACCGATTATCAGACTCAAACGACTGTAAGTAGGAAGAAGATACAATAGCAAAACTATCTAATAAGTAATAACTAAAACTCACCTGAAAAATCAGTATTAACAGCAGAAGACAATAATTACAACAAAACACGGGAACTAAGAACAATCAAACAACCTATTATTTAGATTACATGATGAACTTTGTGAACTCTAATCAAACAATAGAATTTATTAGGTACTCCTGGTCCTGGTCATGAGTTTACCTTTTACCTTTCGACTTCAAAAGCAAAAAAAAACCAGGATTCCACTAAATATCAATTTTTTTATTGATATTTTATTTTAAACACCTAATTTTATTAATTTAATTTAATGTGAAAAGTAAGTTGTAAACAAAATTATATTCGGCCTTTCAATTAAAAATTTCCTAATAAAAAATGTAAATGTAAATTCAAAAATTCAAAAATTCAAAAATTCAAATTCAACCAATCAGATTTGAGTATTTAGAATTTTAGTCCGTAGAACTGAAATTGAATGTTTGAATTTCAAATTGACATTTTTATTTATTTGAATTTTGAATGACCCGGGATTTTCAAATTTTTTAAACCTATCATTTCAATGAACCGGTAATTTCAAAAAAATTTCAAACGTATCATTTTTAGCGTCAAAACTGAAATTACGAACTTTTTAGAAAACGCAAGCAAAAACGCTAAGTTTTGCGATAGATAACGCAAAAAAAAAAAAAGTTTTTTTTCAATTCACACAATTATTTTTTATAAATCATTTTATTAAGTTTGTTGTGAAACTTGCCTATAACGTTGCACGTTTCGGAGTAAATTTCCTTTACAATTTTCATCCCTACAACTAACTAAACAGATTGATTACATAATTTTTTTTTACATAGTAAAATCGTAACAATAGAAGAGCTTTTGTGTTTTCTATCAAATCTGGACATTCATAATTCACACTATCAATGGAAATTATCAATTAGCAGTATAAAATGAACTTTTGTTCCAAAAAATGAACGGTAAGTTGAATTTTTTTCATATTTTGAAATTTTGATTGTGTTACTACTGTAAGGAGAAATTTTTGGAAACTTTTCTTGTGCAATTTTTTTCTTTGCTGTAATTGTGATGGAGAATTCCAAATCTATAAATCAAAAAAAAAAAAAATTTAATATTAATAAATGAATAATGAATAATGATCCTAATAAGAAAGTAATTCGTAAATTTCACATTTTCAGAAATTATTATAAAATCAGATCGCAACTTTGAAATTTTCACTCCAATGACCCATGTAGTTATAAGAAACATTTCGAGGTCACCGCACTCTTTGAGGAGCGTCCAGTTAAAAGTTCTTAAGTGGTCTTGGTCATATATGTATTCAAATAATCATTTTTTTACGTGATGTAATTAACAGAGTTAAGAAAGCTTAACAATTTAATATTATTACCTTGTATTTAATTAACATCATCTTGCATACGTTCCGTTGCCCTCTTTCAAATAATCTGAAAGTAAAGGTAAAGAATTAGAAATTAGTATCCAAAAGATGTAAAAAAAACAAAACAATAACAACAATGTAACTGGTCAGGTGAGATTGAGATTTGATTTAAAGGGAACCATCAGATAAGATCAAAAATATTCATTCCAGTCGTTGTATTCGTAATTTAGTGGTCACCGTTTTCGATGTTTAGATCGAAAACGACGTCCGTCCAAATCCGACTTGTTCGTCAACGTTGTTTACTGGTCAAACTCGGATTATAATCATTTGGTCTCCTCAAAATAACATCAAAAAAAAAAAAATTTTTTTTTTCTTTTTTATAAAATTGATAGAATTACCTGCAGTAATTTCATAACTTTTTGGCAAATGTCAGGAAATNATTTTTTTCTTTTTTATAAAATTGATAGAATTACCTGCAGTAATTTCATAACTTTTTGGCAAATGTCAGGAAATTCTAGAAGAAAAAAGAAAACAGAAATTAGAACTTGTCAAAACGATATTTAATAATAAATAATCGAATCTGAATCTCAATAAATTTTACCTGTTCGGCTTGCCATCGTTTTCAGCAAGATTATTGTCGGACTCAAAAAATCCTGTAAGTTAAAAAAAAAAAAAAAAATTAAAACCATCAGATTTTTTTGAAATTTTGATATAAATCCTAACTATTTCTCGTTCAGTAATTATTAATTTAATTACTAATTTTAAGTGACTAATACTAATCAGAACAGGTAAGCTTCTCGCACAATGTATCATGCCAAATCGTTAGATTATACTGCGGTCACCAAAACGTTTAACACGCAAAAGTGTCCTTTCAATTTAGCCAATGACTTGATCAAACTCGGCCTTACTTCATCATGATAAACTAACNACCTGTTCGGCTTGCCATCGTTTTCAGCAAGATTATTGTCGGACTCAAAAAATCCTGTAAGTTAAAAAAAAAAATAAATAAATAAAACCATCAGATTTTTTCGAAATTTTGATATAAATCCTAACTATTTCTCGTTTAGTAATTATTAATTTAATTACTAATTTTAAGTGACTAATACTAATCAGAACAGGTAAGCTTCTCGCACAATGTATCATGCCAAGTCGTTAGATTATACTGCGGTCACCAAAACGTTTAGCACGCAAAAGTGTCCTTTCAATTTAGCCAATGACTTGATCAAACTCGGCCTTACTTCATCATGATAAACTAACCTAACTTAACTAAATACCAATGATTTAAAAAAAATAATAAAATTTTTAATTTGTAGATTCATACCTGAGGGAAGCTGAACTAGCAAAAGCATCTAAACCTCCAAGAGTAAGAGTAACCACGATGTAACTGGAGGAGGAGGTACATGTAATCTAAAAATTTCAATGGTTAACTGTCTAACAATAACAGCTTTTAGTCAACTATTCTTACTTATCTATTAATCTTATAACTTTAGACTTAAAAGTTATCATTTCAATAATAAGTACTAAAAAATCTGTCCTGCAGTATATCCAGCTAGGCTAACAATAGTAACTATAAATTACAAACTCAATTGCCTAGACTTAAAGCTAATAAATTATTGCAAGCTATTGTAAGTTTTACCTTATTAAATATAATAGTCAATGGCAATGTAAATAACACTATAGGTTAATTGAAATAATAACAAAAACCACAAATTAACAAACAAAACAAAAAAAATTACAAAAATAGGACTAAAAGTAATAGAAAATAATTTAGCGATTTTGTGGTTATTTTTACGACCGAAACCAAACTTTCGGTGGATTGGTTTTTTTTTACATGATTTTTAGGTGGGTTGTTCCCAAAATTATTCCATAGTAATTGGATCAAACTTATTAGACTTAAAAATGGTAAAAGGTACAAGAAATTAATTGAATTTAATAAAACTTAACTAAAATTCGGCAGGTTAATAAGTAAAACTTTTATCACAAGTTTACAAAAAAAATCGTTAATAAGTCTCTCTACCTTCTCTTATTACTACTAAAACACTTAATTTAAATCAACTAAACTACATATAACAAAACGTAATTAATTAAAAAAAATTAGCATTAGTCATTCATAGTTTCAATCTCAAAATGAAAAGTTCCATCAGTAGGATTCTTAATGTGCTTGGCAGCAGTATGCTTGAGAAGACGACTAAAAGTTTCAAATATTTTATTACAGTGACCACATGGATAAACTTCAACATCATTTCCTTTCATTGTTGTGAGGAGTGATGATGATTCTTCATCAGAATCAACAATCAAATTGATTGTTTCTGTTACATATCGTCTTGAATCTATAGAAGGACAAGGACTACTATATTTGTTGTCACAATTGGACAAGGAGACTGTATTTCTTGTTGACATTTTTGAAATCAAAGGAACTTGTACTTCACTGATTTCAAGTCCACCAGGTAATTGTACATAACTCTTTTTTCCATATTTTCCATTATAATCATCTTGATCTAGTAAATCAGCCATTGAGCGCGGTGGTTGACGACGTGGTCGCTCAATATTTGATTTAATAATTATTTGACGTTTTGAGTAGTACTTGTTCATTTCTTCACAATTTTTTTGATGAACTAATAAATTGTCTTTTCGATAAAAGGCAGTACTACAGTGACAACAACGAAAATCTCTTGTCACTTCATGTGTGGCTACATGACGAAGGAGGCTAAATTGTCTCTTAAATTTGAGATCACAGTGAGTACAGGTGTAAGGTCGGTCATCTTCATTACAATTGAAGAATACTGATGGACTGGAGTATTGAGAAGACGGTAGTTGTTGTGGCTTATGATTTGAAATTTGTTGTGATGATTGAGAAGAATCAGAAGAATTAATGGAAATTGATTGACCTGGAGGTCCTGAGCGACTTGTGAAACTTATTAATTTCGGTGGGGGTAATGAGAATCCAGGTAGTGTGGTTGATGACGGATTATTCTTATTACCACGATCTGGAAAATTATTATTATCATTATTATTATTATTATTCGATGGAGATGACGAGACTATGGAGTCTAAAAGTGGCATTTCTGGCTCTTCACTTGGTTCTTGTTCATACATACGAAACCGTTTATTTGGACATGCTTCATCATCTGTAGTTGAGCTAGGAGTACAATCATCTTCATTCGAGATCACCTATGGTAAAAAAAAAATAAGATTTTAGTAAATCTAATANAAAAAATAAGATTTTAGTAAATATAATAATTAAAAAATAATGATTAAAACTATTGTTAATTGGGTCAAAGGTAGACTTGGAGCGACACCTTTCAAATTGCTCGCTCCAAGTCTCCTTAGCTAAAAAAAAAATCAAAAAAAAATCAAAAAAAAATCAAAAAAAAATCAAAAAAAAATCAAAAAAAAATCAAAAAAATCATAAAAATCAAAAAAAAAATAAAAAAATCAAAAAAAAAATCAAAAAAATCTCTAATTTCTACTCATCCTTTCACTAAGGATACTCCAATAATAAAATTCATAAAATTCATATAAATCCACTCAGATTTTGTTTAATAATGAATTTTAAAATTCAAAATTGATGTGATTGAATTTAAACAATTGAATTCTCCTCGCTCATCGCTAAAAGACTAAAGACTCTGTATATCTTATTTTCAGCATTTTGTTTGCTTTGCCATGATTTAATTATCATCCGAAGGGTGTCAAGTATCCAGAATCCNAATTCATATAAATCCACTCAGATTTTGTTTAATAATGAATTTTAAAATTCAAAATTGATGTGATTGAATTTAAAGAATTGAATTCTCCTCGCTCATCGCTAAAAGACTAAAGACTCTGTATTTCTTATTTTCAGCATTTTGTTTGCTTTGCCATGATTTAATTATCATCCGAAGGGTGTCAAGTATCCAGAATCCNTTCTTATTTTCAGCATTTTGTTTGCTTTGCCATGATTTAATTATCATCCGAAGGGTGTCAAGTATCCAGAATCCACTAGGAAAGCAACTTCACAAAAAAAATGAATATCCTTGATCTTAATTTACAGGGAAAGAAGAGGATTACACATCGACATCACCTAAGGTATCAACCTGTATAACTAAAAGTTTCTAACACTAATAGTTAGTTACTTAAGTAATTGTAAAATAGTCTCTAATTATTATTACCTTGCGGTTGAAGTTTCTACAGAGTTCCTGGTAGTGCGTGAAAGATAGTTCTTGACGAGGTCGACGACGGCTACAGTTCAACATCCTTGTAGTAATATTTTGTTGTTGTCGATTGATGACCTCTGTCCCATAAGAATTTGAATTGGACGTAAGTCTAAGAATAAGTAGTGGTGAAGCGGAAGTAGTAGAATGATGTGGTTGGAATTGAAAATTTGATGATGAAGAACCTTGAGCAGTAGTTGTAATTGTAGTATTTCTATTTCTATTTCTATCTGTTGTTGTTGTAAAAATAATATTTTCAATTTCCGATGATGTAGAAGAAGTACTAGTAGAACTATCTGGTTCAACAACAATGCTTCTTTCTTCTTCTATTGTTGAAATTGACGCCGGAATTACCCTCCTCAACCAATTCTGCTCAGTTTCACCCATAGATGTGATAGGAAGCATATTATTTTTTTTATTACTTTCTGTAAGTAAACCAAAAAGTATTGGAAATTCTTCACTTGGTTCCATCATATCCGGGTGGTCCATACTCCTCCAATCAATCTCTTGGTAGTCACTTCAATGACCTCAAGCTCAACAGGTAAACTAATCAAATGAATGATATTATTGATCAATTAATAAGAAAAAATTAACTTGATTTCAATCTTCCTTTATCCACTTCTTCACTTGCTAAATTTTTTTGCATAATTTTCTTGTTGAAAAAGACCTTTGAGAACACTGAACAAACAACTTTTTGGTTAAAATTCCATAATCCAAGTAGCAGCAGCAAGCAGTAGTTAGTACCACTTGGGAAAAAACAAAATTTAATTTGCAAATTCTTCCTCACTCCAATAACCTTGACTACACACTTGTAAGTAGTATGTACTCTTGAATCAGGAGTCCTGATCCACGTCCTTCAATCAGATTATTTGAATCTAAAAATAATTCCAACAATTAATAATTAATTTTTTTTTTTTTTTGTTTGCAGATCAAATTAATATGTACAAAGTAAGAACGACGGTGCGGTGGGACGGGTACAACGGTGATNTTTTTTGTTTGCAGTATCAAATTAATATGTACAAAGTAAGAACGACGGTGCGGTGGGACGGGTACAACGGTGATCTGGATGTCAATAATAATTATTAGAAGACTCATCATGGACTCTCAAAGAACCTTCAACTCAAATTATCATCAAGGAAACATTCCATGTGTCATTGCCAAATGCCAAATATCAGACTGTTGTTGTCGTCGTCTTCGAACCTTTGCCTTCGGTACGTGGGAACATCGTACCGAATGGAAAAATTTTCCACTTCAAAAAAAAAAACCAAAAAAAAAAGAAACGATCAAACCAATAATGAAGAGACGTTGTTACTTATACTTACTAACGAGAGAGTTTAAGTTTTACGAAATGAAGCCAAAAAGGAAACTACAGAAATTCACTAATAGTTTTCTGATGACGAAAGTTTCTGAAGGCCGAAGACAAAAGAAGAGTCAACGTACTGTGTACAAAATAAGATTAATTACAAAAAAAAAAAAAAATTTTTTTTTTTTTTTTTGCAACAACCCTTTTTATAAAACCTACCTCTACACCGTAAGTTTCTAATGAATCTGACCTAACTCTAACTCTTTATGAAAATTTGCAAAAAAAAAAAATTAATGAATTAAACTATAATTTGACCCGAATAGAAGGAACTAGTAGCAGTGGTAACTGGTACCTTGAAGACAAGACACAGGACTTGTCCAATTGAAGAGGAAATGCAGAATGGATTTTTTTTTTCAATGTCATCACATTCTCATCATTTTCTACTTTGTACTATGTTATGTATGTGAAATAGTAAACTAATTGGAGGTGATAAAGTGAGACAGATCAGGGTCATCTGGAATCATCATTGAATGACCTTCCACGTGTTGGCCAAAAAATATGACTAAATCTATCACATATTATTATTATTAGTTAGTATATCTATCATCACTCTCATCACCTCCAATTCTACTACTATTACCTACGCTTTTTATCCTGCGCTGAATTTTAATACTAAACTATTAACTATTAACTACTAACAATAGTAATTAGGAAAAAGGCATAATCTTGGAAAAACTCTGTATAATCAAACCAAACTAAAAAAAAAAACGTCACCAATGTCAACTGTTTCTGAAGGCCATAGGTTTTAAAACGATAAATCCGGTTGCTAAATCAGAGATTTCAGGGTCATTCCTCAAGTACATGGAAAATCATGAGAGACGAAAAAGTACGAGTAAAATTTATTTTTATTTAGTAGGGATTTTATAGTAATGAGAACGGAGAGTAGAAGTTATTAAAATTATGCTGATTGATTGATATATTATTTTTAAGTAGTCTGCTCGCATATATATTTTTTTTAATCAGTAGATCATAGATCTTGTAATTCAAAAATGATGGTAAACTTAAATTTTTTTTTTTTTTGCAAAAAGTAATATTTTTTAGTTCTTTATGATGCAAAATTGGAACAAAAAAACATGGTTTTCAGTTTAGGAATATCGTATGAGAGAAAGTTTGATCAATCCACCTTAGAGCTCAATCAATCAATCAATCAATCGTAATCCTAACTAATTAAATTACACTATTTTTCATTTTTAAACTTTTCGAATAACACTTTTTTTTTGCAATGCAGTTTGGCGAAATTCGACTGACGGCAAGTTTTGCATTATACAAATTAGATTAATTTTTTTTCTATAACATTGTGCTTCATAAAAATTTTCATTGTTTTTATAGTTTTTTTTTTTTTTTNTTTCAGTTTAGGAATATCGTATGAGAGAAAGTTTGATCAATCCACCTTAGAGCTCAATCAATCAATCAATCAATTGTAATCCTAACTAATTAAATTACACTATTTTTCATTTTTAAACTTTTCGAATAACACTTTTTTTTTTTGCAATGCAGTTTGGCGAAATTCAACTGACGGCAAGTTTTGCATTATACAAATAGATTAATTTTTTTTCTATAACATTGTGCTTCATAAAAATTTTCATTGTTTTTATAGTTTTTTTTTTTTTTTTTTTTTTTTTT